>JAHIAM010007565.1:0-250035 GCA_021605205.1 Aegilops longissima | reverse complement strand
GCGCGGCTGGAGTTGCTCTTAGTCTGCAGCTGCTGTGTTTGCCTATTTTGTATGTACTCCGTCTATATCAAAATATAAGCCTTTTTTGACACTATGTCGTGCCGCTGATTTTATTGCATCAATGTGTCTGGCCGGCTGTTGCTTGGTTCTGTTCCCGTTTCAATAATAACTATGATGCTTGGTCTGCAGCCGTTGGACGTGTTTGGTTGCCTGCATATGGCCCAGCCTGACCCGCGCGGGAAGAACTCGGCCCATTTGGTTGCCTGCATTTACTGTGCGGACTGCATCGCACAAAACTTAAAGAACGTCTAGGACAGGCCCAGGGGAAACGCCCGAATCGGCAGTAGCTCACGAGCCTGGCTCGGGCGAGGCAGGGGAGGGCGACGCGCTTTTCTCCTCGTGCGAGCAGGGAGATGGCGCGAGCTCGCCCTCGTCGCCGAAAAATCGGCGGGAGGATTTCGGTTCACCTCCCGCCAAGTCCACCCCTATTTAGCCCCTCCCTCACCGCCCCAACTCCTGCCACCATTCCCCTGCGTTGAGCTTTCCCGCCGATGCGCATCGGCACTGACGAGCACGTAAGCGGCACTTCTTCATTGGCCGGCGGTCCACGGCTTCGGCGCTCCTTCACCGGCTGGCGTTGATCTTCCACGACCTTCCCCCCTCGTACTCGAGCTACAGCCATGGCCTTTGTGAGTTCAATACCCCTTTCTCTCTGTTCCTTCTAGCTAGATCGGAGCTGCAGGTAGGGTTTGATCTAGATGCATGGTTGATTAGTGGTCTGGTCTATGAGCTGATATGGTTGATTGCTATGCTGCGGTTGCAATTGGTGGTAGGGCTAGATGTTCAAGCATGTGGTAGGCTAGATTAGTAGTAGAGTTTGAAGTTGAACCTTGTCCTTGTGTTGATTCGTGCTTAGATCTGTGATTTGTAGCTATTGGTGGTCCATTTGTAGCATATGTTGTTTGTTGTAGATGTATGTTCATGCTCATAGATTGTCCGGTATGCTTAGTATGATAGCGATGAACCATGGTCTTAGTATGATAGTGATGAAGCATGTGCTTGCTATGATAGTGATGAACCATGTACATGTAGCATGCTCTTGATTTCATGGATTGTCCGGTATGTTGTGTGCTATGCTTACTGTCAATGCGTGCTACGATTGTAGGACATGACCACGCAGACGCAAGATCTTAGTCAGGCCCTTGTCCTGTCCGACAGCCAGCTTCCTCCGTCGTTTGTCGAGGACTCGCAGACTATGTCCGAGATGGCACCTGATTCAGAGGTATTCGCATCTGATTCCCTCTATGTGCCAGTAGTGCTCGTTGAGCCAACTCCTGCTGCTGCTGCTGCACTCAAGGTAGCAGCAGCAAAGGCAAAGAAGGATGGTAGGTCGAACAACATGAAGTGGCAGCCGTTCATGTCCACGTTCGTGCTGAACAAGATGTGTGAGCTCATCTCTAGTGGAGTTAGGACTGACAAGGGCTTCAAGGAGGTGCACTGGAACACCGTTCCGAAGCAGGTGTTCGAGTTCTGTGGGCAGGAGGTGTCTGCCACCCAGGTGTACAACCACCTGAGGAAGTGGAGAGGTCGATGGACCCAAGTGTGCAAGCTGAGAGACCTTAGCGGCACCTCATGGGATGAGAACACTTGCTCCACAGTTCTGGAGGCAGAGCACTATGCCGGCCATGTCGCGGTTAGCTCATAGCCCTCTTCCTTTTCATACTGTACACCGTTGTCTACTCCTAATCACAACAAACAACACTTGTGTTTCATTCTTAGGACCACCCAAGGGACGCTAAGTTCCTCAACACATCCATCCAGAACTACAGCCAGATGCAACACATTTTCTCCTTCGTGCTGGCAACTAGGAAGCATGCCATGGGCTCGGGGGAGCCTCTTGGTTCTCCCATGCTAGACTTCCCTGGGACCCTGGACGTCGAGGTTCTTGATGGCCCTAACAAGCCCTGTGAAGCCCTTCGACAAGCTATTTGACCCCGTCCATGATAGGCAGAGGAAGAGAGGAGGCCTGTTGGAGGAGGAGATCAATGTCTTTTGCAGCATGACTGAGGCGGTGAAGGAGGTGGCAACAGCCATCAGGGAGTGCAAGCCCCTTGACGTCCACCCTGACCTGTATGACGCTGTCATGACCCAGGGTAGCTTCAGCGACGAGGATCTCATGGCAGCTCCCAGCCACCTGCTTGACAACAAGGCTCGGGGTGTTGGGTTCGTTGCCATGGCAGACGCTCACAAGGTGCTCTGGCTCAGGAGCTGGTTGTGCAAGCACTACTACTAGAGTAGTGCTGCATTTGAGCGTGCATGATCCCCGATGGCGATGGCGGTGGCGACGACGACGATGATGATGATGATGACGACATACATTTTGTGTAGCTAGGGCTGAAAAATAGTTTGATGGTCTATATATTTTGGTGAGGTGGTATATACTAAACCCTCACGTTGATGATGAACTTGCGGTGGTAGGACGACACCCTCTTTTGGATGTGGTGGTAGGTTAACACCAAGGTAGTGCTAGGTTGAACTTGCTATGCCGTATGTTCATGCATGCTTTACTTCTCTTCTGCTCCATTGTTGTTTGTGTGCTACTTTGCTTGCTACTTGTGTGCTCCATTGATTTGCTTCTTCAACTCTTGCTCTTGTGCATTGCTAGGGCAAGTGTTATGCCGTGTTCATCGGTAAGGCTCCTGGGGTTTATAGTTCATGGGAAGAACCCAATGCACAAGTGGCATCGTATAGCAACAACAGCCATAGAAGGTTCAAGACTAGGCAGGCATCAGAACAAGCTTACTCCGACTGGGTGCGAAAGCACGGAGGCAGCAGTGTTGACAGTGGCAAGGTTGGAGGTGTCAAGGTGGATCATCAGTTTGGGCTGAAGCTGAAGAACTTCATCATCTTCGCCAAGGTTGGAAAAAGCGGTAGGCGTAAGCGAGGCGGTTGGCCTTCGCCTAGTGCCTAGGCGGTGCCTAAGCGCCCTAGGCGTGGCCTAGGCGGTAATATAGTTTTTGCTCGTAGTGTATTTGGGATTATTATATGGGTGTTGATATTAGTTTAGGGCATATAAATAAGTTAATTACCGTCTACTACCATTGGAATATAACCTGTTTGGCATACTAGTGCAGTATGTGGCATGATTTCTTGCTTGCGTAGGCAATTCCTTGCTTGCCTTGCCTAGACCTACATTTATGCCCTAGGCGAGGCGTTTGGCTATTGCCTAGCGCCTAGGCGTGCCTAAGCGCCTCCTAGGCACTGCCTTTTCCAACAGAGATCTTCGCCCAGTTCATCGCCATTGATGTGTTGTGGCATTGGTGTGCTAGGTGTGATCATTGTGGGTAAGCTCGCCAACTAGGGTACAAGGTAAGCACAACATGTACACCGTATGCAACCAAACACCATGTCATGTGCCGCTTGGGCCAATGCGGGCAACCAAAAAAAGTGCACTTGCGTATTACCTAATGCAGGGACACTAGATGCAGGCAACCAAACACCTTCCAGATGGCGTATTAGGGCCTTTTTTGCTCAACCACGCTTGGTTGAGAAGTGTATGCGATGTAGGAACTGTTCACAACGGCAACCAAACGCGCCCGTTGTGTTTGCATATTTTGTATGGACTCATTCAATATCAAAATATAAGCTATTTTTTGAGATATGTTGCGCCGCTGATTTATTGCATCAATGTGTCAGGACGGCAAGGTGTGTATAGTGCAACGGGTATTAGAGCATCTCTAGCAGACCCCGTATAATGCCGACCAGCAAAATGCGTTTACAGTTGGCTGCAGAAGAGATTCGTAGGTCGAATGCATCCGCTGCAGATCAGACCCGGTATATGAAACTATAAAAAAATTAAAAAGCATTCTTGGGAGAAACTTGCAACAACATTGATCATACACAAGTTCATCTACATATTACATTGACCATACATAGTTCATCTACATTGATCATAGTAGAGGGGGAATCTGCGGGCCCGAGCCTAGCTACCAATGACGACGACCTCGCGATGGCGACGATGCGGCGGAGGAGCCGGAGGAGCTCAGTCCTCGTCGGAGGAGTCGAGGTCGATGAAGAACTTGGCCTGCTCCACCTTCATGAGGTGCAGGTCCGAATCCTTGGACGCGTGCGCATGTGACGCCGCGACACCCATCTGGAGGAACATCTGCTCTAGCTCTCTCTTCACCGGAGTGAGCCGTGAGCTCAAGGCGCTCGCGGACGAGCTCCCTGCGGTAGAGAAGCCGGAGGAGGTGTGGCGGCGGCGGGCGAGCTCGCGCTCGTACTCGACTAGCCCGCGGTGTTCGAACACCGGCGGCGGCCGGCTCCAGCGGTTGAGCCACCTCCACGCGCCCCACCTGCATGCGGCGTCGGATCTGGCGGGGCGGCGGCGCTCCGCGTCATCCCCAGAGCTCCCGTAGCCATCAATGGCTTTTTCAGGCTCGCAAGCGGCGAGAAATTGGGCGGATGAGGAGGGGAATTGCGGCGGAGCGGCAGCCGTGGCGGATAGGGTTTGACCCGTATCCTAGAAGTGAAACCGCATATAAAGTGGTTGGGAGAGAGTTCTTGCGGGCCACGATAAACAAATTATGGGCTGGGCCACGGATACGGTGTCTATTCTGGCCAGAAAAACGGGCCTAACCCGTATACTCGCCGGAATTATACGGGTTCGGTCCTTTTATAGGGTCTGCTTTATTATTTCTGATTCTATTTGACTGCTTGTTCCATGAGTGTCCACGTAGCATGTGGCCTTGTGTGCAATTTTCCTCACGACTACCACATTTATCACACAAAGATGCATATATAGATTGGCTTTTTTCGATTTGTGAATGCATGGCTGGGTTCATCACGTGGTTCCAACGAGTGATTGACATAAAACTACCACTTTAGGGGTTACCGTCCCAGGAAACTATCACTTTTTAAAAAGTGACCGAAAACCTAAAATTTCTTTATTTTGTGACTAAAAACTGCCACTTTCAGATAATGGCAGTTTAGATGATTTAAACACGTTCATGACATGCGGGACCCACCCTCAGGGTTCACGTGGCGGCAAATTCATCCCCGGTTATTTTGACCGTTAAGTTGACCGATGTTATAGTTGAGGCCCACACGTCAGCATCGACCTCATTCTTCTTTCTCCTCTTGCCCCCACTTTGGCATTTCAACAAGCAACTGGTGTGCATTGGGTAGCAACACTACAAAAAAATGCACTTCCGTGATGATACGTGTTTGCCACAGTAGGTCGCGTTTTCTGTCATGCATGTACATCCATGACGATTTTATGACAGAATCAAGATAGTCATACCGTGTCTTCGTCGAGAAGTGTTCCATGACATTACCAAAATTATCATCACGGAAGTGTCCACTTCCATGACGATAAATCGCGCGTCACAGAAGTGCTTTCGTCAAGGGTGACCGACACGTGGCATCCACCGTAACGGAACACCGTTAAGCTATCGGGTCGGATTTTGGATCCGATAACCCGTTAACAGCCACGACCAATGTCGATTTTCCACGTGTAAAATTCTCATTGGCTGACGGATCCACGCGTTAGCTCCGCATTGGCACAGGTGTCACTCATCCAATAGTCGAGATGTGCCTATGATATGTTGACACGTGGACCGGCCCAAAAGTGGCCCATAAAGTTTAAATGGGCCGGCCCAACCGAAGGCCCATAAGATTTAGCAGACCATAATGGGCCGGCCCAGCTAAAGGCCCACAAAATTTAGCGGACCATAATGGGCCAGCCCAGCTAAAGGCCCACAAGATTTTGCAGACCATAATGGGCCGGCCCAGCTAAAGGCCCACAAGATTCTGCAGACCATAATGGGCCGGCCCAGCTAAAGGCCCAACATTCTCTGTCAAATTGGCCCGTCAACGGCCTGTCCTAAACTTGTCATCAACGCGGCCCATGGTCACTTCTGGCCCGTTAACAATCCGCTAAGTAATTGGGCCGAATTACGGCCCGGTGTATTTCTGCCTGTTAAAGGTCCGACTTCATTTGGGCCCATTTACAGGCCATCAAAACTTTCGGCCCATAAACGACCATGAAGGATTTGGGTCATATTCAGCCATGCCTGACATTCAGCCTGTTAGAGGCCCACTATAGATTTGGGCCACTTTCGGCCTGTTGTCATTTTCGGCATGTTAACGCCGTACGTAAACCATGGGCCATATGTGGCCCAACGTCATATCGGGCCCATTAACGGCCCATACAAAAATGACGATAATCTAGCCCGACCGAAGTTCCGGCCTGTTAAAGGCCCGTGTATTAGGTCGACGCATTTACGGCCCGTCCGAATTTCGGCCTGTCAAAGATCCGCATCGTAAATGGGCCACCATTTCGGCCTGCTAAGTCCAGTGGGTTATTTGGCACAATCAGGGCCCAATCTCACTTTCGGTCTATTAAAGGCCCATGTTTTTTATGGGCTCGAGATATTTACACGTGTAAACGGCATATTTTTACTGAGGGCCTAAATTATGTTTAGGCCTGTTAAAGGCCCACTATGGGCACAGGCCTACCAGAAGAATATGAAAGCTTATGTTGATTTAGGCCCAGATATTTTTAGTGGGCTACATGCCAATTTCGGTTCGTAATCGTTTTTAGCCCAATTGGAATGGGCCCGACGAATGTTGGAATGTTGGGCTCCTACGAAGCTTTCGGCCGAATACATTACTAAGATAAACCTACACTTACAAAAATAGCGTCGTAATTACTGCAGCCTGTGGCAGCATCATAAATGTTGTATCACAACAAAATAAATTCCAACCATACAACAAAAGGCCTGTTGGCATAAAGTTTACAGTCCTTCCAGATAAAAGCACCATCAGATGTATAGAAGCACAAATCATTTGACCTGAGTGCTAATGTTTCAGGCTGTAGAATCTGATGGAGCAGCACGATCTCCACCTTTTTCCGCCATTGCTCTTGAACAATGAAGCAAATGTCTGATAGTCTGGTTTCAAAACCATTCATATCTTGACAACATTTCTCAACCACTATTCTTGTTTCCGAAACAACGTCCATTAGGGATTGGACTTGTGTCTGGAGCACAGATATATCACTCCGTCTAGCAGGAAGATTTTGTTCAGTAGGCGATTTGGACGAGGTTACCTTGACAACCAACCCAGAATTACGCAGGAAGGTGCTTTTTGCACTGTTAGTGGAGAGATACTGACGCACTGCAGCAAGAGGTGACATTGTGCCTGTAGTAGCCTCGTCGCCTTCAGGTGGTTGTGGTTGTTCAATCATTTGTTCCATAGCTTCCTGAAGGTTTGAACTTGTAGATTAGTGTACCAGATAAGTTACTAATGAGACAAAAACAAACAAAGTAGGTTAAACGTTTATACATAACTTATTTTGATGAACTACTGTAATACATTAGCATATATTGTAGTGCCAACTACATAATAAAATCACTTTCGGAACATATGTCCATGTAGCATGCCTACTGTATTGTCTATTTTCTCATATTCGTTGACATCTAAGGATAAAGAGACATGGTTTAAAGTAGGATGAACATAGTATGAAATCATTCATATCATGGGCAAATAGATATAAAATAAATAGGCTATTTTATCATTGTGTGCGCATGTGAACATAACAACTAGATTACAGATCAAGACCAAAAGAATATCCTTCATCTCTTTTAAACCATGTATGGTGAAATGATACGTTAAGACAACTGTGTATAAAAGTGAATAGAGTAACTGACGTTGGCTGCAAACCAAGTAGTTAAATGAACACCTCACAGTACCAATCAGTTCAAGGCAGGAGGAGTAAGGACTTACAATAGTGGCTTGAACTGGTGTGCTCATGCCCTTCATCTTGCTGGTGTGGCAATCCTTGAAGATTTGCATTGCATTCGGTTCAGGTTCTTTTTGGTCCGCACGGGCTTTCCTCTGTATTTGGAACAAGTCAATATAGATACGATAATATGGCACAAAAAAAGAAGGAAGTAGCAACTATTTACAAGAGCCTCGCAGTGTGCAATATAGCTATGAGATCCTGTTGTCTGTTGGAATTTCACTTTAGAACGGTTGGTTTTGTTCTTCAAACAGTTAGCCTAGAAGAAGATACACTTGTAAGGCACATACATAAATACAAGTTCAATATGTGGTCTGATCAAATACATATAGCCTACCTGATACTTTGGATCAGACCAGTGTTTAACGAGGGTTGTCCAGTCTTCATCTGTAATATATTCCACTTGAGATGTTTGGGTGATTTCATTGTTAGCCTTGCCTTCAAAGTGAGATTTTCTAAGGTGGTACCGATACTGTCGCAGAGCAGACTGAAAAACATGAGTGCATGCTTGTTTAGTTGCATCATCTTTCGGATCCAACTTGAACCTCATCTGTTGAAAAAAGAATGTGAGTCTTATTAGGAGGAAGCTAGAAAGTATGGGACAGAGCAAGACAATATTACTAATTGCGATGAATAACATTACTTACGGATAAATGGTCAAGGAAGGTGTTAAACTGGGTATTGTCTTTCTCATTCCTGTACTGGATCCACGTTGGGAGGATACGTGCATGACACCTAACGGCAACGACTGCCTCTGATACTAACTTGGCTGACTCTGTAGCATCACGTGGCCTTTTTAAACCTGCCTCAAAATGGATCTCCATTCTTCCTCCTTTAGATTTTGTTAATCTGTCAAGCATTATCCCTGATGTCTGTTTCCGCTTGCGCTGTGGTGCTAGTTCAACAATGAATATGGAAAGTGTTAGTGTACATCAAACTGTGAGAGTACATATAAAGGAGCATGCAACTGCAACTTGACTCGGTCAGGTACCGTCTTGGTGTTGATGCTCATGAGGTTCATCTGATCTTGCCAAGTCCTGTTGTGTCAGCAGTGCTTCGGAAGTAGTGTTAGGTGTGAAGGCAGCTTGGGAACTGGCCAGTTCCGGAGCAAACGAACGAGTAACTGGTTGAGATGCTGGTACAGTTGAAGCGGATGCTGCAGCTGGTGGAGCAGGTGATACTGTGTTTGTAGATTTAGCCGGTGGACTTGGACCTTCTACTGCACTATAAGTACCAGCAGAATCTCGACGGCAGAACCTTTTCCGTTTCACCCGACGAGTAACAGCACTCCCTACTATATTATTTTCCTTGCTCTTTTTTGACTTTGCCATGTCAAGCTGTACCCACAACACAAAAGAATAAAATCACTCTTCAGAACTCATTGATGCATGATACAGACAAGCAATACTTTGATGTAAGACAACCGTATGAGGATGGAATATGTAAGAAAAACAGGACGGCATGACATATTCACAGCTACGATGTGCAAACTAAGCAGAAGGATTTTCAAGAAAATAGAAGTAATGCAAGCTAGACACCATATGAAAGATGCAACCAATATTACTCTGCCAAGTTAAAAGTGTCTTGTCATAAGTGGCAATTCGAAAAATTAGAAGCAGTACAACGTAGAAATCAATGCAAGATGCAACCACTATCAAACTGCCATGTTAAAAGCGTCCAATCATGAGTGACTGATGCGGGATACACAACAACAGTACTTTGATGTAAGATCATGGTATGATAGATAGATGCAGTGTATTCTAGACACAAAAAGCCATGTCATATGCACATATATAACGTATAAACTCAGCAGGTGCAATTTAATCAAAATAGAAGAAATACAGGCTAGACAACATATGCAACATGAAACCAATTATCACACTGTCAACTTAGAGCAAGCACCTGCGATGGTGGAGTACGGGAGATGAACTCATCATGTAGACTTGGGACTTCAACTTCATTAGCAGTAGCAGGGGAAAATCTAGAGAGTCTCTGTTTGCGTCGGTGCGGAGGACCACCAACATCCCCTAACTTACTCTTTTCCTTCCTATTTTCTGATATTGCCTTATGAAGTCAAAACCACAAGAAGATGAATAAAATTAGCTCTGCATAACTGGTTGATGCATGATACAGACGAACACTACTTTGATGTAAGGCAAGCGCGGGATAGGAGGATGGAATATATACAAAAAAAAAACAGCGTTTCATATTCACATGTACGATGGAAGGATGGAATATGTATGAAAAACAGTAAGCGGAAGGCATTTCAACAAAATTATAAGAAATGAAAGCTAGGCACCATATGAACATGCAACCAATACCATTCTATCAGGTAAAAAGTGTCTTGTCGTAAATGCCATTTCAAGAAATTAGAAGCAGTACAAGCTAGAAGACAACGCAAGATGCAACCTACATCACAGTCCCAAGTTAAATGTGTCTTATGGGCAAGTGATCGTTGCAGGTATAAGTTTTGTGTGTTGGTGTTGCCTATGTGCATTCTAACTATGCAGAAGTTGAGTGTGTCCTTATTGTGTTGCATCCTCTTGATGCTCATCTTGAGTTAATAAAATTCATCCTTTGTCGAAAAAAATCACATGCATTCATGTGATCAGATCAGAAAATGAGGGAAAGAAGCACCTTGATACATCCTCCATTTCCTTTTTTTTCTTTTGCATATTACCACCATTAACTTGGAACTGGAAGGCACGTCATATCCATACCTGTTTTTGTCGATATCGAATACATACAAGTTTACTTGACCCGTTCGTACGAATATCATGGAGACACAAAGAAACCAAATGCAGTTGAAAACGAGAATTTTGGACCAGTCAGACGCGCCCTGCGTCAAAATCGCCGAGATATGTCGCACAGTGACGCTGAAGATCTATGTCCACCGATTCTGGCTGAAAAGTATCAAGCAGAATGAGCTGCAACGCTGTGGAATTTGTGGTTGGGCATGCCCCAACGAATTTGTCCAACTTAGATATTGGTTGTGGGGTATTGACAAACATTTTTGCCCCCTCATAGTGTGAGTAATATGTTCGACAATTGGTTGTGTGTATTGACAAACATTTTTCTGCACATATTCTTGTGGGGCCAGCAGTCTTATATTCGGCTTTGTGGCTTATTAGAAATGGTCTGGCTTTTATTAACAATTGTGCTTCATCTTTTGTAAAGGTTACTCATGTATGTACGCGATGGCTGAATACTTGGTCTATCCTGCAGAGGCCGAAGCGCAGAGACATTTTTAAAATTGTGTTTACATGACTAGAGTATATAGTCAGATAGGTTTTCTCCCATCATGAATGGCGGTATAATCTTCGGATAGGATATTCCCCATCTTACATTATTTATTTATCTATTTTATTGATGTAAAACAATAATTTCTTGATTGTCTCTCCTCCAAGGAAAGGTGGCTAGAGTTTTTATCTCCCATGTCTCCTATGGCCTTAGGGTCATGGGTGCGCGATGGATCCTGACCCTTGCAAACGGGAGGGTTCCGTTTTCAGGTGCTTGTTCAAGTTTTGTTGGTGTTTGTGTCATGTTCAAGAAGACGAGACGGTGACGGCTTGTTGAAGATGGAAATAAGGTTCTTCCCGTCTAGCCCCCGTCCGGATGGTATGTTATCATCATCGGAGGGCGTGTGGAGGTGTGTCTCCGGCGAATTTCGCGGGATTCAGTCGGTGGTTTTCTTTGGTGGATCTGCTCGGATCCGGTGTTTGTTCGTTTTAGTTCATGTGTCTTCAAGTCGGATCCTTCCGATGTAAACTTTTTTTCGTTGACGGCGGTTGTTGTTCTGGTGTGTTGGTCCTGTGGGGCCTTAGCACGACGATCTTCCGACTATCTGCTACAACAAGTTGTGCCCGGCTCCGAGGAGGAAGAGGCGATGACAGTGGCGCACCTTCGGCTCATTTCAATGTTTGTAGTCATCACTAGGTGGTCTATGAATCTAGATGTAATTTTCATTATTTCCGGTGGTACTGCTAAGATTGAAGATGAATAGATCGATAGTTTCCGCAAAACAATAATTTTATTTGAGTTGTGTTGAACGTGTTATCTGTGTGCGCCGTCTTATGCAGAGGCTGGGGCATTCGCTCGATGCGGTTGCATCACCTAATTTATCAACTCGGAAAATCAAAGAACAATTTGATGGCTAATGGTTGGACCTGGTAACGGCGGCAAAGCTAGATATTCCATCTGTATAGACCGTGTAGAGAGATAATGACACTGACAAGTGTTGGAGTGGTCTAGATTGCTTTGACGAAGGATGATGCCTAGATGAGGTCGGGTGAGCCACCAGGAGCACGGCAAAGAAACCTGACTGGCTCATTGATTGATGATGTCTTCAATTCTCCACATGTTTCTCTATCAGCCTTGAGCTGCTGTCGATAGAAGTCTGACACCATCATAGACTTGACTTGGTGAGTGTGGCATCTCTGTTAATATACTAATCATACCAACTATTATAATGCATATAGAACCTACACTTCTTCGACACACCCCCTAAACAAAAGGACGATTCATATTAGCCCATACCCGTATACCCATGTTTGCTACTCCCTCCGTTCCTAAATATAAGTTTTTTTAAAGATTCCACTATAAACTACATACATAGTGGAATCTTTAAAAAAACTTATATTTAGTAAAGGAGGAAGTACTCCCTCCGTTCCTAAATATAAGTCTTTGTAGAGATTTTACTATGGACTACATACAAAACAAAATGAGTGAATCTACATTTTCTTTGTAGAGATTTCACTATGGACTATATACAGAGCAAAATGAGTGAATCTACACTCTAAAAAGCATCTACATACATCCGTATGTGGTTCATAGTGAAATCTCTCCAAAGACTTATATTTAGGAACGGAGGGAGTAGATGATATGAGGAACATGCATGCCCATATAACCATGTCGATCTAGCGCTAGCATGTTCTGGTTGGCCTCCCTTTGATCTTTATTCTTTTGTCACAGTTTAGCTATTTTTAGTAACATTCTTGTTCGGCAAATAATTATAAGAAAGTGTACATAATTTACCCTAAATTCCCATTACTGAAATTGAGCAACTCTAACAAAACCTAACTGCGAATGTTTGTCCAAAGGCTAAGAAAGTAACTGATAAGTAGTATAAATAATTACACAAATTCCAAATAGAAAAACTTCAAAATAGGCAAGCGGTGTCTGTCGGAGCAGAGTTGCTACCAAAACTTGACACTCAAGTTCTACGTATTTAAAATTGGAATGGCACCTCCGATCCTGTATATTCTTTCGCAAAAAAATATACCCTAAAGAAGACTCGACAAATCTGTAATTGCTACGAAAACTAATATCATCTTAAACTGTGAATTACAGTAGACTGAACAGATTACACTTGAAGAAAGTAAATAGCTCCTGTAGAAGGATGAATACTCCATTTAGGTAGATGACTTGATGTGAAATGGATCTTGGAGGAAACGAGCGTCAATCTTCAGACATTCTATTGTCTAGAACCTGTACCCTTCCTATCCGCACTGTGGGCAACAGTATGGACAGTATCTCTGTTGGGGGAGGTGTGATCCCGCTGTTAAAATTTGGAAAATATCAGGCTAAGAACGAATAAGCATGTAAGTACGAGAGAAAAGCAGAATACCAAGATAACAACGTGTAATTAATGTACTCTAATGTTACTAGACAAAGAACAACCTATACTGCAAGTTGGTATAGAAAGCTGTACTGCAAGGTCAACACCTTATACAACATGAATACTTACTAGCACGGCAGGAGATATCAGGCCGCTCACAAGGAACCCTGCTCTGGTGGATGCCAGAGGACCCCTGCTCAGCGGAAGCGGAAACCCTCAAAAGCAGGGGAAAGCAGACAGAGAACAATACGAGGATGATGGTAAGCAACCGAATCAAATGGCAAGCACTAGGTAGCATTCTTTCTGAATCGGGCAAAACCTAAGTAGTTCGCACCAAGATGTAACAACTAGCGTACTGGAAATACCTATGCTGCAGCACCTATCTATACCTATTAAAGCTCAAGTGTGAACTAAGCTTTTTGACTGCGAATTTGTGGATTTTTTTGGGGAAACTTGCGCCAACAGGTGAATGCACACCCACTTGTGAACTGGAGGTAGCACGCAACTTTCCAGTATATACGAGAAACGTGCAAAGGACGGCATACGAGACATAAAGACAAGTCAAAGTCTCCGCATGACTTCACAAGTCTGAATGGCTCAGGTGACAGCAATAGCAGCCTAACAACAACCACTGCAGCATAGCAGTCGAAACCATCAGCCTTCTATAAAAGCAGGAGAGAAACCATTCTCCATGCATCGTCCCTCGACTAGAGCGGTAGAGCACAAGTCCTCATGTCTCTTGTGCAGGCACTGCCCCTAATAAACCTTGTCCTATCCTCTCTTCTGGCATGTTCATTAATAGGTGCCACAGCTCTCCACGATCATGGTGATGCTACCACCGACTTCCAAGCCCTCCGTTGCCTTAAACTCCATTTCAACACTTCTGCTAGACTGCTAGCCTCATGGAAGAATGATTCTCTCCACTTCTGCAGTTGGTCCGGTGTTACTTGCAGCAAGAGACACACATCTCATGTCGTTGCACTTGACCTCGAGTCACTCCACCTAGATGGTCAAATACCGCCTTGCATAGCAAATCTCAGTCTCCTCAGAAGTATCCACCTCCCAAACAATCAGCTTTGGGGTGCAATCCCGGCTGAACTTGGCCAAATAAATGGGTTACGGTATCTTAACCTTAGCTCAAACAATCTTAGTGGCATGATCCCAAGCACTCTATCCTCATGTTCTCGGCTTCAAGTCCTTGATCTTGGGAGCAACTCCATAAGCGGTGAGATCCCACCAAACCTAAGACAATGTTCAGATATGCAGCATCTCAACTTGGGCCACAACAATATCACCGGAGGCATACCAGAAGGGTTAGGTACACTCCACAACCTTTCAGTTCTGCGTCTTGCTGGAAATACTCTGACGGGTAATATTCCCCCTTCACTTGGAAGCAGCCCTTCTCTCCATTCGGTTTATCTCACCAACAATAGCCTCACAGGAACTATCCCGTCTCTCCTAGCTAATAGTCCATCACTTAAATTTTTGGTCTTGGCTAACAATAAACTTGGTGGAGAGATTCCACCTGCACTATTTAACAGCACATCACTCCAAGTCTTGTCCTTGGCAGTGAACAACTTTACTGGGTCCATACCTGTTGTTTTCCCTAATATTGTTGATTCACCCTTGCAGTCTCTTGTCTTGGCATCAAATAATCTTGCAGGCACAATACCTTCTACTCTAGGGAATTTTTCTTCCCTTTGTTATCTCTTGCTTGGACAGAACAATTTTCAAGGTAGCATCCCAGTGAGTATTGGTAAGCTTCCCAACCTGCAAGTACTAGACCTGACTTACAACTTATTGTCAGGGAGTGTTCCCGACTGTATTTACAACATATCAACACTCGCATACCTCGGCATGGGTGCGAATATTCTGGCAGGGGAAATTCCATATAACATTGGATATACACTTCCAAGCATCCAAACTTTGGTCATGGGAGAGAATAAATTCCACGGCCAAATCCCCAATTCACTAGCCAACACCAGAAATCTTCGAGTGATTAATCTTGCTAGCAATTCATTCAATGGTATTGTGCCTTCTCTTGGTACTCTTTCCAACTTAGTCAGCCTGAATCTAGGCGAGAATCATCTAGAAGCAGGAGATTGGTCTTTCTTAACCTCATTGACCAATTGCAGCCAACTAGTGAAATTATCCTTGGATGCAAATATCCTTCAAGGAGAGTTGTCAACTTCCATTGCAAGCCTTTCAAGGAGCTTGGAGCGACTGTTATTAACAGCAAATAAAATATCAGGCACTATACCTCAAGAGATAGAGCAACTCACAAACATCAAACTTCTTTACATGGAAAATAATTTGCTTAGTGGAAGTATCCCCGAGTCACTTGGAAATCTTCAAAACTTATATGTCCTAAGCTTATCCCAGAACAAACTTTCGGGACAAATACCGCTATCAATTGGCAACCTAAGCCGATTGAGTGAGCTATATTTACAGGAAAATTATTTGAGTGGCCCCATCCCAGGTGCTCTAGGTGGCTGCAAAAAAATGGACAAGCTTAACCTCTCTTGTAACAGTTTTGATGATAACATACCGAAGGAACTCTTTACTCTTTCCTCCCTTGTAGAAGGTTTGGATTTATCTCACAACAAACTCTCGGGAGAAATACCACTAGAAATTGGCAACTTGGTCAACCTCGGCCCATTGAATATTTCCAATAACCAGTTGTTCGGACAAATACCATCCACCATAGGTGAGTGCGTCCACTTGGAGTCGCTGCACATGGAGGGAAACAATTTTCAAGGGAGAATCCCCCAATCTTTCACGAATTTGAGAGGCATTATTGTGATGGATCTATCACAAAACAACTTGTCCGGTGAAATCCCTGCCTTCTTTGAGTCATTTAGTTCCATGAAACTTCTCAATTTGTCGTTCAACAACCTCGAGGGACCAATACCACCAGGTGGAATGTTTCAGAATGCAAGCGAGGTGTTCATACAAGGGAACAACAAGTTATGTGCAAGCAGGCCATTGCTAGAGTTGCCACTTTGCAATGGAGTCATATCCAAACAAAACCTGCACACCTCAAAGATTCTGAAGATGGTAACAATTACTGCTCTTTCTTTGGTTCTGTTATCATGCGTTAGAGTCATTATTTGTAAGAAGAGAAAGAAAGCCAAACAGGCAGCACATCCATCTGTTAAGGAATTAAAGAAGTTCACATATGATGATTTAGTGAAAGCCACAAATGGGTTTTCTTTGACCAACTTGGTTGGTTCAGGAAAATATGGGTCCGTCTACAAAGGTAGAATTGAGTCCGAAGAACATCATACGGTTGCTATCAAAGTTTTTAAACTTGATCAACTTGGAGCAACAACGAGCTTCCTTGCTGAATGTGAGGCACTAAGAAACACTCGTCATCGTAATCTTGTAAGGGTGATCACCGTATGCTCAACAAGTGACCCGATAGGAAATGAGTTCAAAGCTCTTGTTCTTGAGTTTATGGTAAATGGCGACCTAAAGAGTTGGATCTATCCAACACTAACCAACGAGCATCATCCAAAAAGGCCGTTGTGTATGGGTTCAAGAATAGTAATAGCAGTGGACATAGCTTCACTTCCTCAAGTCCCTGATGTTCGAAGGGTCAAGCTTCACTTCCCATAATCACAAGGAAAAAATTTTACTTCAGTTCTTCAAAAATTTAGTAGGCACCTCTGCAGCCTCTACCTTCAACTTTGATCTTCAGGGCCTCGTCGCTTCCTCGGCGCTCACTGCCGCTGATGCGGCCAGCCTTATTCGGCCTTTCACACTCTGTGATATTAAATCCGCCCTTTGGGGCATGAACGACAACGCCAGCCCTGGCCCGGACGGTTTTGGCCCTGCCTTCTTTAAAAAGAACTGGGATCTGGTCAAGAATGACCTCCTAAATCTGCTACACGGATTCCACAGTTGTTCAGCCGATCTCAAACGGATCAACAAAGCCTTCATTGTTCTAATCCCCAAGAAAATTGGTGCCAATGACCCCGGGAGCTACCGCCCTGTGTCTCTGCAGAATTGTGCTATTAAAATAACCTCCAAGTGCCTCTCTAACCGGACTCAACCTTTCATCAATCATTTGATCCATCATGATCAGTCTGGTTTTGTCAGGGGCAGAGGGATCGCCGACAACTTCACGTACGCTGCGGATATTGTCCAGACGTGTTACAAGCGTAAAAAGGCTGCCATTGTTCTTAAACTAGATTTCCAAAAAGCTTTTGACTCTGTTGCTTGGGATGCCATAGCTGCCGTCTTGCAGGCGAAAGGTTTCCCCCCTCTCTGGTGCTCTTGGATCGACCAGCTAAATAGGTCAAGCCAATCCTCCGTGCTCCTAAATGGGACCCCGGGCCATGGTTTCACCGCAAAAAGGTTTGCGCCAGGAGACTCCATGTCTCCGTATCTTTTCATCCTCATCGCCGACATTCTTCAGAGACTTATCCTGCACGCTCGGCATCGGGTCTTCTACATCACCCGCCGATGTCTCTCTACCATGCCCTGTCCTACAAGATGCAGATGATACTCTAATCATTCTTGAGGCTAGCTTGGAGCAATTAACCCATCTTAAGTCCATCCTTCTAGAATTCTCGATCGCCACCGGTCTGCAGATTAATTTCCACAAGAGCACCTTTGCACCTATCCATGTGGATGCGGCTCTAGCTTCGACTATGGCTGCTGTCTTTGGGATGCCCAAAGGCCTCATTCCCTCAAAGCTACCTAGGTCTACCTCTATCCACTCATAAGCTCAACCTCTCGGCGTTCTTCTTCATCATTGACAAGGTGGATCGACGGTTGGCTGGCTGGAGGGGCCTTCTCCTATCCTTAGCTGGCAGGGCCATTCTAGTGCGCGCGGTCCTTCGTGCCCTCCCACTCTACGCGATGTCTGCTCTTCTCATTCCTCTAGGTACTATTCAGGCCATTGATAGTCGCTGTCGGGCCTTCTTCTGGGCAGGACAAGATACGGTTACTGGGGGACAATGTAAAGTTGCGTGGGATGCGGTTTGTGCTCCTTTCTCTCGTGGGGGTCTTGGGTTTCTGTCCTTGCACCAATTCAATCAGTGTCTTCTCCTCAAACAACTGCTCAAAGTTCACGCCCACGGCCTTACCTCCGAACCGAACCACCTGGCCTCCACCTACGGATGGAACCATTGTCGTGACCTGGGCGACACTTCTAGGCTTGACATCGTTGTCCGCGCGACATTGCTAAGGGTCTTCCTCGCTTGTACCCTCTCGGGGTTATCTCGGCGATGGCCGCTCCTCGGCGTTCGCTAGATTTATGGATACCCAACCACACAACCACCCTAGCGGAACAGTTCCCGGCCATCTTCTCCCACACTCTTAAACCTAATGCTTCTGTTGCGGCTGTTCTAGCGCACCCGCGCCTGAACGCCTCCCTCGCTCCTCGTCTCTCTCATGCTGCCGAAAGCGATCTTCATGTTATCCGCTCTATGCTTGCCTCGTTTTCCTTGAATGAACAGGTACCTGACCGGCGGATCAGCAGACTCGAAGGAAAACCTCTTACCACGTCCTTGGCATACGGGGCACTATGGATGGACAGGCCGATGGACCCGATGGCCCCGGCGATCTGGAAGAACTATGCCCCAAACAAGTGCCGGTTGTTCCTATGGCTAGCACACAAAGACAGGCTCTACACCAACGAACGAAGATGCCGGAGGGGCATTGCGACTACGGACATGTGCCCTTTCTGCAACGACACCGAGTCCATCAACCACCTGCTTTTCTCGTGTGTTCAAATTCGCCCATCTGGGCGGAGCTCAACTCCTCTCGCCATACCACGCCGAGACTCCATTACCACCTGCTGGGGTTCACCGACGACAGACAAAATTCGATCAACGGTGATCATCGCTATCCTCTGGAATATGTGGAAGAGACGAAATGCCAAAGTCTTCAGAGCTGACACTCAGGACGCGTACAAGCTACTTTGTGCCTGCGCGGACGACCTCAAGCTATGGTCTAATAGATGCTCCACTGAGATAAAAAAGTCTCGTCTCCAAGAGTGGAGTTCAATGTTGTTGCTTTTAGCTGGGAGAATGTAACTCTCCTTTTCTTTTTCCTCCTACCCTTCCCCTAACCCCCTGTATATCTTCCTCACCTGGCTGTAAGTTCCATGTTGGTTAATATATTCGTTCAGGCCGGCGTAAGCCCGCCGTTGCAGCGTCAAAAAAGCAGTGGACATAGCTGCTGCTTTGGATTACCTCCATAACCAATGCATGCCTCCTATGGTCCACTGTGATCTGAAGCCTAGCAATGTCCTTCTGGATGATGTCATGGGCGCATGTGTCAGTGACTTTGGGTTGGCTAAGTTCCTACATGGTTATTCTTCTTCTTCCGGGATAGATAGTTCTACTTGTACAAGCTTAGTGGGGCCAAGAGGATCAGTTGGATACATTGCACCAGGTAACGATTTCTTATGTGCTCTACTGGATATGCAAGTAGTATATATTCCTTTTTTTCCCAGAAAACCCTTTTGATTCTTCTGCTCCAAATATTTTGTGCTAATTAATTGTTTGAATAACTATATGTATTGCAGAATATGGCTATGGAAGCAAAATCTCGATGGAGGGTGATGTTTACAGCTATGGAGTCATCATCTTAGAGATGCTCACAGGGAAGCATCCAACTGATGAGATGTTTAAAGATGGCCTGAGCCTCTACAAATTTGTGGAAGATTCATTTCCTGAAAAAATTGGGGAGATTCTAGATCCTAGAATGATCATCCCCTATTATGGGAACCAAGATGAAGAAGACGCAGGGAGTTCTTCAGACCAGGAAAACCATCGAATGGCTGCAGGAATAATGGGCTGCATCACGGCTCTTGCTAAGCTTGGCCTGCTGTGCACTGCGGAGACGCCTAAAGATCGCCCAGCAATGCAGGACGTCTACGCTGATGCCATCACAATCAAAGAAGCATTTTCAGCACTACAGGGCTGAGCAGAAGAAGCATTTTCAACCGCATCTATCGATTGCCCACACGCCACTGATCTGGTGCATGACGAACTACGACTAGTTTTATTTACATAAGGCTGTATTTTTCTTCATCGGAAGCTTGCTATGTACGTTGTGAACTATCTTCTTTTTCAGTAGCAAATCTATGCGTGTACTGAAGGCAAACTATAGTTCAGGAGCCTATATACAATAAAGTTCAGCATGGGAACTACGTCAATTTTTGACTTCGCTATTTTTTCTCCCTACACCTAATAAACTGGTCCTACCTTAAGGTTTATTAAGCCCAACTACATATGAAGTAACCACACCACTGTAAAGATGTTAAACTTTTACATCAAACTGTTAAACTTGAAGGTTGAATGAAACGCATTTGCAAGGATATCACATTTCCCTCACAAAAATAAGAGGATTTTTGGAGAAGAGCATACTACCGGCGACGGAGAATTGTAGCAGCGCTTCGAAAGGAAAGAAGCGACCCTGGAATGCAGCTCCTTGCGCAGCGCACAGAAGGCGTGGATGACGAGATGAAGCCAAAGCACACCGACGAACAACGGACCGTCAGCACCACCCATGACGGTGAGAGGAAGCCAAAGCATGCCAACGAACAACGGACCGTCAGCACCACCCATGACGGTGAGAGGAAGCCAAAGCACACTGACGAATAAGAGGACTGCACCTCACCAGCTGCAGGTTGATTGAAGTAGGGCGACAGGTGGCCGAGGAAGCTACAGATGCCAGGCCAACAAGAGTGACGCGGCACCGAGTGCAGTATGGAGGGCGGAGTCAGAGCTGTGCGCCTGCGCCCCGGGATGGGAAGGCATCCATGGAGGCGCTCCAACTTGTCCGGAGCCCAAGGAACAGTGAGCAGGAGCATTAGAGCAGCGCTGGGAAGCCCGTAGACGGTGAGAGAAGGCGGAGGGCGCGCAAGGCTTAACGTCGAACAGGTGGCGGGCACCACCCTGGCCGAAGCAGAGGCGAGCGCTGGCAGGGATGACGGGGGTTGCGACAGGAGAACGGGATTGGGAGCTGGGGGACGGCAGCCGGGGAGGAGGAGCAGAAGCTGTCCACCATCCCCGAGGAGTTGTGGGCGCTGCGGCGCGACGGCCAGCTAGGAGGAAAGGCGCCGACAGATGAGGAAGGCGATTCGCGCCGGCAGATGAGGAAGGCGATTCGCGCCGGCTGCTGCCTCTACTCACCATGCATCTCTCTGTACTAAACCTGGGCAAACGTCAGGCCGGGTCGGGTTTGACAAAGCCCGAAGAAAAAATCCCAAGCCCGAGCCCGGCCCGGACCGGCCCGAAGCACATGAACAGTGACATTTTTTAATTAAATTAATCATTTTCGGGATATTATATTAATTTATTATACCTATATTTCGTATAAAATATGTTTTTATATATATTTCGGGCTTTATTCGGGCTTTGAGACCGGGCTTCGGGTCAGAAAATGGAGCCCGAGCCCGGCCCGAATGTCGGGCTTCGGGTTCGGGCTGGCGGGCCGGGTTGTCCATGACCGGGTCTAGTCTGTACTAGTATACGGGTAATTTTTTCAGCCTACCGTAGTAATCAAATTTTTGGCCTATTGTTCTATGTGCCTCAAGAATTGGAGATTTTTGTATCTTTCATAGTGGTGATGATCCGTAACTTGGAGCGTCCATCTTGTGTTTTTCGCCTGCTCACCCTTAACCATCATGCATCTCTCTAGCCTACAATTTCAGCCTGCTGTAATCTCTAGTTATGGATTTTTTCAGTCTATCTTTCTGTTTTTGTTGGAAATTTAGGCATTTTTGGATTGGCTTCTCTATCTTTCATATGGTGATATACAGTAGATTTAGGACCATCTTCACTCAACTAGAAAAATATTTCAGAACTAGTAAATTCGCTCTAAAACTGTTAGATCCCACGCAACCACCTAAGCTACCGGCGGGCGGTCTACTCACCCCTCTCCCCTTGCTCTTACCCATTTTTAGACTACCAAGAGGGCCAAAAAGGCCCCCGGTTCCATTGCTTGAACAAAATTAGAGAACCCCTGTTGGGGAACATAGCAATAATTTAAATTTTTCCTACGTATCACGAAGATCAATCTAGGAGATTCTAGCAACAAGAGAGAGAAAGAATGTGCATCTTCATACCTTTGAAGATCGCTAAGCGGAAGCGTTACTAGAACGTGGATGATGGAGTCGTACTCGCGGCGATTCAAATCGCAGAAGATCCAATCTAACGCCGAACGGACGGTGTTGGGGATGTAACTACTGAATATAAACCGCCCTGGAGGGGCCGGTTCACCCTCAGCCATAATTGGAGCCCACGAAGACTCAGAAGGTGGCGATTCGCCATAGAGCTTAGAGGCCCGGAGCCCAGGAGCGAATTAGGGCCCATAATGGTAAAACCGCCATAACCATGTAACTTGTGTTGTAAGATAAGAGAAAGGAGAGACGGACACTTGTATGAGCCGGCTTGGGATTCTGTAGACCGGCCGGACGTCAACCCGTGTATATAAGGGGACGACCCGGCGGCGGTTTAGGGACAGACAACAACGACTCGAGGGTTAGGCGAAGCTATTTGCTTCCTAGTCGCCGAGATCACATCAATCCCATTACAAACTAGACGTAGGCTTTTAACTTCATCGAAGGGGCCGAACTAGTATAAACTCTTGTGTCTTTGCGTCCGCTTTAACCCCTCTAAGTTAACCCGTACGATGGCCCCGCGACTAAGTCCTTTCATGAGGACATCTGCCGTGACAATTCCACGACAGTTGGCGCCCACCGTAATGTCGCGCGATGGTTTGATGATCTTAGAGGGCAAGTTCGGGACTCGAAGGCTATCTGTGGGCCGGATGACCAAGAGTCGTCGCGGCAAGCTCTACATCGACGATGCAAGCTGGGGCCCCGAGGCCGGCTCGATTGAGTACGGGTACCGGGTCCCCTTCGGTGGCATACACGTGTTCATCGGCAAGATCGGTGAGCCAGGGCCTGAGCCGGACATCTGCACCGACCTTATCGAGACGGCTAAGCGGGTGAAACCTGCCCTGGCTAAACCGGCTGTCAAGCGTGCTTTCGTGGGAGTCATCCACGGAGGAAACTATGAGGACAGATCAGCATCTGGTGGCGAAACCATTGTCTACTCGGATGACAAGTCGTCGACTGGAGAAACTGAGTCTCTGTACCAGCTGCAAGATGGCCAGATTGGGGGCTGTTCCGACGGTGACAGTATTCCGGACCCCTTTGATCCGCCCAACCGGGTTGGAATATTCATGGTCGGTACCCAAGCGACGCTTCACTCTTCGACCGCCGCGACAACGGTCGCCGGTTCAACAGCGGCGATGGTAGCCGGGGCAGGAGGCCCTGTGCGCCCGCCGGCTCAAGTTTTATCAGAACTATTTGATGCATTGGCTGTGCTCATGGCAGAGGCTAACCCGGCAGATCAAGACCTGCATAATGCAGAGATTGCAAAGGTGAAGGAGCAAATCACTCAGGCTAAAGCGGATCTGGCAGCTACAGACGCTAGGATGGTGGCAGAGCGGGCCGCTTTGGATGCGCAGGCTTATAGGCTCATGCTGGATCAGAATGCGTCGCATGAAGTCATGAAAAGGAAATACAGATCCCGTTTGCCCTTGGTTTTCGAGGGAAGAGACCTCTTCAACACCGCAGGAGCAGGGACCAGTAATCCGCCGGTGGTGAACCGGGCAGAAGCACCTGGGACGGGCGCGCCGATTCAACCCCGTGTGGTAGATCTACCTCGCCATCATGCCGGCGCGCCTCAGGCTGTGCAAACACCTCCAGGTCATTACTCCAACCCGATGGATAACCTTGTTGCGGCTGCGGCGCGGTTGGAGGCGATTCCAATCGAAGGCGACTCACCGTAGGCGGTAGAAACACGCCGGGTCAAAGAGCTCCTTAGGACGGCTCTGGTCCAACAGGAAGCGTATTCATACAGCCGCGATCGGATCCACTCCACCCCCCACCCGAGCCGGAGCTATAGCATGCATGCAGATGAACCGGCCGTGTCAAGTAATGCGCTACGCGGTGCACCCCGCGGCAACAACCCGGCGGGTGGTTTCGAAAACGCTCAGGAGGTGGTGGCCCGGGCCAGGGCACGTAGGGAGGCCGAGTTAGCAGCACAACATCAGGATTATCCGCTTGCGCCGGTTCGTCCGACTATCTTTGAGCCTGGAGTTACATCTAGCTCTTTGGGGGTACCTTGCCTCGTCCCCGCTTTACGCAATGTACGCTTGCCCAAAGATTTCAAGGGGCCACGCAAGGTGCCCAATTATACCGCCGATCTGGCTCCAGAAGCATGGATAGAAAGCTATGAGATGGCCATGGAGATGCTGGATGTGGATGAAGCTGCGTGTGCGAAGTATTTCACCATGATGCTTGAAGGCACGGCCCGTACTTGGTTGAAAAACTTGCCGCCCAATTCCATCAGTTCATGGACCCAGTTGCGGACCCGGTTCATTCAGAATTTCAAAGACACCTGTAAGCAGCCCATGTCTGTGGTGGACTTGGCGGCTTGTGTCCAGGCTGAGGGGGAATCCACAACCCATTGGGTACGCCGCGTTTCAGAAGTTCTGCATTCTTCAGACCGGATCAACGCTGATTCTGCAATCTTAACCCTAGAGGGCAACTGCCGGTTTAAACCTTTAAAATTGAAGCTGGGTCGCATGAAGCGGTTTTGCAATGACATGGGCACTCTCATGGGCGTTTTAGTGAAGTATGCTGATTCTGATAGTACCAAGGATCCCGAGTCCGAGGAGGATGATGAAACAGGAAGGAAAATGAACAAAGAACTCCAGAGGCCAGCAGATCACTCGGCGGTAATGGAGGAAACAAGCGTAAGGCGAATGGTAACATGGGCTTCAGAGCCAACACCAACGCCGCAGGACAAGGGCCAACGACGCAAGGGTAAACAGCCGAACCGAGGTGGTGCGCTAATCACAATCCGGACCGGTTGAATTATCTGCTGAATCAGCCCTGTCCAAGCATGGGACGAAGGAGGCGCCAACAAACCACCTCTGGAAGGATTGTTACATTATGCAGGAGTTCAAAAGTTCTAATGCTTTCGAGTATGATCAAGGCCCCGGCGGTTCGAGGTCCGCCCGGTTACTGATGGAGGAAATTCGGTCCAGGGTTTAATGGTAATCCGGGCGGGCAGAACAATCAGAACAATCAGAGCAATCAGAACAACCAAGGTGGTTACAATCAGCAGCAGCAGCAGCAGTCGGGTTATCAGAGCAATCCAAAACAGTTGAACGGTGGGCGGTATCACGTCTTCACCACTAGCTTGGACAAGCGAGACCGGAAACTTCAGAAGCGGGCAGTCAACATTGTTGAACCGGCTGTGCCTCATTACCTATGCTGGTCAGAGCAGCCTATTGTGTGGAGTAGAGAGGATCATCCTCCCCGGGTTGACAATCCGGGTCAGCTAGCCCTAGTGGTGGCACCGCAGGTGGGAGGTTACAAGTTCACCAAGGTGCTTATGGACGGAGGGAGCAGCATCAACATCCTGTACTATGAGACCTTCCGTCGTATGGGGTTAACAGATAAACATCTCAAGCCGTCCAATACAGTGTTTCATGGTGTGGTGCCTGGCAAGTCAGCATATCCGGTTGGTAAAATAGCTCTGGAGGTGGCCTTTGGGGATGAACATGACTCCAGATCGGAAACATTGATGTTTGAAGTGGTGAAAATTCAAAGTCCTTATCACGCCCTGTTTGGGCGACCGGCTTATGCCAAGTTCATGGCACGACCTTGTTATGTCTATTTGCAACTAAAAATGCCGGGTCACAAAGGGACGATAACGGTTCATGGGAGCCGCAAGATCGCTTTAGAGTGTGAGGAAGGTGATGCGGCTTACGCATAATCGGTTTGTGCCACCGAAGAGCTAAAGTACTATAAAGATAATGTTGATCCGGCGGATATGACCCCGTTGAAGAAGCCAACTACAGAGCACGATCCGGCCCTGAAGTTTAAATCGACGGCTGAGACTAAACTTGTTGACTTTGTACCCGGTGATTCGTCCAAGCAGTTCATCATCAGTGCCAACTTGGATCCTAAATAGGAAAGCGCGCTCATCGAGTTCATCTGTGAGAATCGGGACATTTTTGCATGGAAACCTTCTGACATGCCAGGTGTACCGAGGGAACTCGCTGAGCACACTCTTAATGTTGATCCCAAGTACAAACCGGTAAAGCAGTTTCTTCGCGGTTTAACGAGGAAAAGCGTAAGGCCATTGGAGAGGAGGTTGCGGTGCTCTTAGCAGCAGGTTTTATCGTTGAAGTTTTCCATCGAGTGGCTTGCTAATCTGGTGCTGGTCCTTAAGAAAACGGCACTTGGCGCATGTGTGTGGATTACACAGATCTTAACAAGGCTTGTCCAGCAGATCCTTTGCCCTCCCCACATTGACCAGATTATTGATGCTACGGCGGGTTGTGAGCGTTTGAGCTTTTGGATGCATATTCGGATATCATCGATCAAAATGGCGGTTAAGGACCAAGAGAAGACAACATTTATCACTCCCTTTGGAGCCTTCGCTATGTGTCTATGCCTTTTGGGCTCAAGAGCGCCCAAGCAACTTATCGGCGTTAACGTCTGAAATTGCTTGCATGAACAGATCGGCCGTAACGTGCATGCTTATGTGGATGATATTGTGGTTAAGTCAAGGAAGAAGGAAACACCGATTGAGGATTTGAAAGAAACCTTTGACAACTTGCGGGTGTACAAGATGATGCTTAACCCGCCAAATGTGTTTTTGGTGTTCCGGCAGTGTTATTGGGTTTCCTTGTGTCCAACAGGGGGATTGAAGCTAATCCGGAGAAGATTATGGCTATCACCTCCTTGGCTAAGCCAAAGCGTATTAATGATGTCCAGCGTTTGGCGGGCGGATTGCCGCTAAGCGGTTTATCACCGCCTCGGAGAAGGCCATTCCTTTGTACCAGATCTTTGAAGAAGACAGATCGGTTTATGCGAGTCCACCCGCTGATGAAGCATTGGAGGACTTAAAGCGGCAATTGGCCAACCCGCTTTGTACTCGCCGCTCCCATTGACAAGGAGCCGCTCGCTATATGTTGCTGCTAATGCCGTGGCGATTAAGCGTGGCCATTGTGGTAGAGCGGAAGGAGGCGAGGAAGGAGCATCCGGTTCAACGTCCGGTTTATTATATCAGCGAGGTGCTTATTGAGTCCAAGCAGAGATATCCGCATTGGCAGAAGCTGGTGTATGGAGTTTTTATGGCAAGCCAGAAGCTGAAGCAGTATTTTCAAGGGCATCCCATCACGATGGTCAGTTCAGCTCCCTTAGGTGATATCATACAGAACCGGGAGGCGACGGGCCGGATTGCTAAGTGGGCTATAGAGCTTGGGCCGCACGGTTTAAAGTATGTGCCTCGGACGGCAGTAAAATCCCAGGCACTTGTGGATTTCATTAATGATTGGACGGAGTTACAAGCGCCTGAAGAAAAGCCGGATCATACCTATTGGACCATCCACTTTGACGGGTCCAGGCAATTGGAAGGCTCGGGGGCTGGAGTCGTGTTAACTTCCCCACGAGGTGACAAGTTTTGTTACGTCCTCCGCTTAATGTTCCCTTGTACTAACAATGCAGTTGAATATGAAGCCTTGCTCCATGGTCTTCGGATGGCTAAGGAGATGAATCTAAGCCGGGTTAAGTGCTTCGGTGACTCGGACTTGGTGGCCCAACAGGTGTCTGGCACTTGGGATTCCAAAGACCCACTCATGGCTGCATATCGTCGAGAGGTGGATGTTGTTGCAGGTCATTTTAAAGGCTATCAGGTGGACCATGTGGATCGTCGGAAGAACGAAGCGGCGGACGCTTTAAGCCGGTTGGGCTCTCAACGCAAACCGGTCCCGCCCAATGTCTTCCTTGATGTACTGCACAACCCATCAGTCAAGCTCCCCGATGAAGCAGATTTGGCTATTCCTGATCCGGAGGCTCAGTTGGTGGCAGCCCTGCATGTCATTCCGGATTGGACGCTCCCTTATTTGGCGTACATGAGCCGGGGCGAGTTATCAGAAGATGAGACGTTGGCCCGACAGATAGTTCGGCGGTCTAAGTCTATGACCATTGTTAATGGCGAGTTGCATCATTGCAGTGTGTCAGGGGTGTTTCAACGCTGTGTGTCCCCTGAGGAAGGCTGTGAAATATTGCGTGAGATCCACGAAGGAGACTGTGGTCACCATGCTGGTTCAAAATCCTTGGTGGCTAAGGCGTTCCGCCATGGTTTTTATTAGTTGACTGCCCATGCTGATGCGGAAGATCTGGTCAGGCGATGTGATGGTTGCCAGAAGTTTTCTAGACGTGCTCATATACCGGCCCAAGAATTGAGGATGATTCCAATTACTTGGCCGTTTGCGACTTGGGGGCTGGACATGGTTGGACCTTTTAAAAGGTCCAAGGACAAGAAGACACACTTGTTGGTGGCAGTTGACAAATTTACAAAGTGGGTCGAGGCAGAGCCTGTTAGCAAGTGTGATGCGGCCACGGCGGTTCAATTCATCAAAAGGGTGATCTTCTGGTTTGGTTTTCCACACAGTATCATCACAGATAATGGTACCAATTTGTCCAAAGGTGCCATGAAGGAGTTTTGTGAACATGAGCACATCCGGCTTGACGTTTCTTCAGTAGCTCACCCATAGTCCAATGGTCAAGCAGAACGAGCTAATCAGGAGATCCTGAGAGGTATCAAGCCCCGGCTTATGGTCCCTTTACAGAGGACGCCGGGCTGTTGGGTAGAAGAGCTACCGTCTGTGTTATGGAGTATAAATACTACCCCTAACAGATCCACTGGAGGCACACCGTTCTTTATGGTCTATGGAGCGGAGGCGGTCCTCCCCAGCGATATCCGTCATGACTCACCTCGTGTGGCAGCCTATGTTGAGGCAGATAACGAGACAACACGGCAGGACGCTTTGGATCGGCTGGATGAAGAACGAGATATGGCGGCTGCTCGCTCGGTGATTTACCAGCAGGATCTTCGTCGGTATCATAGTCGACGGGTCAGAACCAGAACCTTTCAAGAAGGAGACTTGGTGCTTCGGCTCATTCAAGACCAGACAGATATGCACAAGCTATCCCCACCTTGGGAAGGGCCTTTTGTGGTCAGCAAGAATCTGCACAACGGGTCGTACTATCTGATCGATGTTCGAGAGCATAAAGACTCACACACGTCAGAAGAGGAGACCAACAGGCCATGGAACATAGCTCATCTTCGGCCTTATTATACCTGAGCCATCGGCTCTCCTTATGTACATATTATGACAATGTATATATTATGAATAAAATCAATATACCGGAGCCTCGGCTAAAGCGGGGTATCCATTCTGTTACATCCTGCGTGGTTACATGGAGTTGTTGTCTTAAAACGGCCTCCGGTTTACCCCTTGAGCTTGCTTTTCAAAAGCTTTTAGATGTCACTTGGGGGCTTGGTCGTATCCGAACCAATGCAACACCTCTTGATGGGCGAAAGCCACCAGATCATTTGGGGACATGGTCAAATCTGAACCAGTTACGCTTCTTGATCGGCCTAAGGCCATAGAGTCACTTGGGGGCTTGGTCGAACCCGAACCATTGCCACACCACTTGATCGGCGTAATGCCACGGTTTCAGTTGGGGACCTGGCTGGCTCGAGCCATAGCTACACCTCATTGGGAGCTTGGTCGTGTCTGACCATGGTAACACCATCTGATCGGCTCAGTAAAGCCTCTTTTTTGCAAATGGTTTTATCATTGCCTTTGCTTCCATATTTTTTCATAACTGTTATTTGATTTTTTGTTGCGTTTTTAAACCGATAACATTTTTAAAAACCGGTTCAACCAGTCCATTGACGGAATTCGGTCTACTTTTAATCCGGAGATAACTTTTCCGGTTTTACATTTTCTGTTGACATCCCATTGTGGAGTAACAGGGGGCTTAACATGACCCGGCATGGTTTACATGGTAAACCGGCATTATAAACACATGAGCTGTTTTCTCCTTTGACGGTAATGGTTTATACAACCTCCGCTTCAAGGTTGGCTAAGCCAACTTCATGCCCGACGCTGGCAGGTATTTTTGTATCACAAAATTTTGATCATATACCTCAATATTTCATTACATATAAATATGAACGTCACAAGCCGGCTGGCGACACAAGCCGCCGTGGCAGTTTAAGAATTTGTGACTGCAGGCAATATAGATTGAAGGTTTCGATTATTCAATCAAAAGTATCAGCACCTATGCGCGAAGGTTGCAGATTGAAGGCACAAAGGCATATTCAAAACAAAGGTGATGGCTATTCTATTACAAGGCATTCAGAGGCCCACAATTTCGAATGGCGTCATGACTAGCAGCTTATGATGCATCAACCGGCTTGACGGATTAAGCTTCCTTGCCGGGTTGACGTGAAGAAGATGGGTCGTCTGGCGTCGGTTCAGCTTCTTCCTCCTCATCACCCAATGGCCGGAAGTCATTGGTGGACCAGTCAATCCGGGTTAAAGCCTGAAAGACAGCCTCTTCACTTATAAGCTCAGCCGGATCAACGTCAGGGGCATAAGTGTGCTTACGGATTGGGGGAACAAGGTTCTGCACTTCCGGAATGACAACTTCCACCCGCCTGTTGTTTGCATCATAGAAAGAGCGGTAAACCGTCAGGTTGGCTTCTGCTGCCAGTTGACTCGCCAGAGGACGCATCTCCTTTGTTATCCGTCTGAGGGCATCATTATCAAAAGCTTCGCCATTTTCTTGAGCGCTGGGGAAGCCCTTGGCTATGTCAGCCGGATCAAGGTCCGCTATCCATGCTTTGGCGCGAGTTAGAGCCAATAAAGTGCCAGCCCGGGCCGCGGATCGTTTCAACTCTTCAAGTTGTGCCGGAATCATGGATAGCCGGTCCAGCGTATCTTTGATCAAAGACGGAGCTGTGTTATCATACGACGTCGCACATATGACTCGCTGGGTGCCGGTATACAGTTGCTCAATCAGCGTATACGCGGCCTTGAGCTTCTTCCGCATGTCCTAGCCCAGATGAGCAATACGCTTCCCTATACCGGTTTAAGAAAGTTCAGGTTAAACCGGCGGAAATGTCAAAACGGAATAGTAATCACAAACCTTGGTGAAACATCTCTTACCAAAGATCGCAGAGGTCATGGCATTAATTTGGCGCTTTAGTCCGGTGAGCTCTTCTGTCACCGGTTTAAGAGCTGCTTCAGCATCTTCCGCCCGTTTGAGCAACCCGGCCTTCTCCGTGTCCCAGTTGGCCTGCTCAGATTTAAACCACTCCTTGAGCTGCTCCATAGTGGTCAAGGCGGTTTTCAACTCATCCTTGGCCTTGGAGGCTTCTGCTTGTTGGGTCTTCAGATTGGCATGAAGGTCATTGAGTTGTCCGGTTTGTTGGCATATCTCACTCTGATAAAGAAGGGATCACGTTAGTTGTTTCATCATGAAGTCCCAAGCTCAATACAGGTATTCAACTTGGCACTTGGGGGCTAATGGCTAATTGCTCAAACATGTTTTGCTATGGTGATACAATTTATAGTCCCGGTTTAACTATGCTAAGTTGAACCGGCCCTTGGGGGCTACATCAATAAAGTTTGAGACGTTTGAGTTTGATATTAAGTCCCGGTTTAAGCTAAGCTAAGTTGAACCGGCCCTTGGGGGCTACTACACAACAAAGGTACAAGAGAGGCATAACTCCTTACCTCATAGCGCTCCTTCATAAGATTCACCAGATCGGCTTCGAAATCACGACTTGTGTAGAGCCGGTTCAGGAAGCCGGAGTGAAGTTCTTGGGCAGAGAAATTTTCATAAGCTGACAGATCAGTTTTTCCCTTCTCTTTACTCATGGCAGTAAACTCTTCCTTGGCGCTGTGTTTTGATAGAGCGACCGGATTGCGAAGCGGTATATCGGTGCCGTCACTCGACATCATCATCTTTGGCGGGCTGGCGGATTGGCATTCTTTCCGGGCTTGGTGCTTTCATACCGGGCTCGGTGGATCAGCAACTGAAACCTGTTCTGCTACAGGACTCAGTGGAGCAGGATGTGATGTTTCCACTTGGACATCCGGTTCAACCTCTGGCGGATTGGCATTGTCGTCTTGGTTAAACCCGGCAGAGCTGTTTTTAGCAACTTCGGGCTTTTCGCCATGATGCTCTGGAGTCTTCTCCGGATCAACATCCACAGTAGGGTCAAGGGTCTTCGCCTTCTTACTTAAGCGAGCCTTGGTGCTGCAACATTCAGAGTTAGAGTATGATAAACCGACAAATGCAAAAAAGAAAGAGTAATATGCTTACCCAGCAGCAACTTTAAGAGGAGGCAGTTGAGTGGTTGATGAACCGCCAGATGAGTTGGAAGAGGCCTGATAATTCGGATCAGACGGATTGAGAGGACATCGGAAGAAACCTTTCAAAGGATAACGCTTTTCAGGAGAACAAATCACCTCGGACGGGCGCTTCCGGGTTGGGGTGTCGTAAACCGGACGGCGTAATTTGTTGATCGCTGTGCCGGGTCGTACGGCGTTCTTCAGTTTGATGTGTCTTCAAAGAAAGATTTGGATTCAAATGAGCACGGGAGTGAGATTTTTTCACTTTCCGGACTGCGCGGCGAATTCTTTTAACCAGTACAAGATCAGAATCGGAAGAAAGAAGGATTACCTCAACAGATCGGCATGGCTGGCCTCGGCATCATCCCGGGGATTATGGCATCAATAGGATGAATGATAAAAAGGACAAAGTAAATCAAGCTTTACCTCCGCATCTGAATCTTCATCTTCCGGCGGTTCAGAAGACTCGGCGGTTTTTCTCTTACCAGCTTTCTTGGTGGTCTTGGACTTTACACGAGGAACCCGGGCCGGTTTAGTTCGTTTCCAAAAGGAGCTGTTAGCCTGAGAATTAAAAAGGATTAATATATATCAATAAGGCATTAAAATCAGTAGAGCGATGAGCGAAGCCTTACCGCAGGCGGTTTGAGGCCAACCCGGTTTGGCTGCATACGGAGATCGGTTCATCGAGCATCCTCTTCACTGTCTCGGTAACTTCAAGCTCAGTTATTGGTAGCTCGTGATGTCGTTGAGGGTCTTTGACGCTACCAGTGTATTCATGCATCAATCCGGGGTGGCGGCTTAATGGCAAGATGCCCCAAGAAACCCAACATCGAACAAGGTCAATACCAGTTAAGCCATTGGCCATTAGAGCCCGGAGCTTGATAATTTGGGGCGCAAAATTCTTCCGTTCTACGGCGGTCAAGCGTAAAGGCAATGGGTGATGGTTGCTAAGCCGGTGAGGGCGGTAACCCGGTAAGGGGTTTTCGCCGCTAGGAGCGGTATTCCGGCAATAGAACCAGGTTTGGTTCCAATCTTTCGGATGGCTATGGTGTTTTGCGTGAGGAAAGTCTACTTCCTTCCTTTTCTGGATTGAAACGCCACCAGGCTCCGTGTTAGGACCATCCGAAAACTCCGTACGGCGGTTCAAATGAAAGAAATCCCGGAATAACTCCACAAATGGTTCTTCTTGAAGGTAGACTTCGCAGAAAACTTGAAAATTGCATATATTGGACACAGAGTTCGGACCAATATCTTGTGGATGGAGTTGGAAACTTGAGAGGACATCCCGGAAGAATTTTGATCCGGGCGGACTGAATCCCCGGTCTAAGTGTTGCATAAATACAATTACTTCTCCCTCTTGAGGTTCGGGAGGGCATTCAGAATCCGGAACACGCCAATAAAGGACACTTTTGGAGGCTAAAGCGCCGGTGGTGACATATCCATTGAGTTGTGTCTCAGTGATCTTGGACCGAACCCAATTACAGGCAGAGAATTGTTTGGCCATTCCGGAAGAAAAAACTGCGAAAGGAAAAGTAAAGACCGGTTTACCGTTATCGGTTCAGGCATATTATTCAATGCTAAACCGGCAGTTTGGCATTCAGTTCCAATTTCCGGTTTAACTGAGGACTAATGGAATATGGCGGATTACTGTCAAAAAATTAAACCGCCCTTAGGAGGAAGGGACAGAACTGGAAAATCTGTTAAGTGTTGACAGAAATAGGTTTCACACATGAACGGAATTAATTTGGATCTACCGAAGATTCAGTAAGGAAAAATTTCTGCGATCCATACAAGCTTTATAAAGAGCAGGGAAGTTCGTGCGTTCTATCAAGAGGGTCTGAACAAAAAGGAAGATTTGCAAAGTGCTAAACTGAAGGCGGAGCAGCTACCGCGCAGGATATATGCTACGGTTGGATTAAGAAGCCATGGCAGAGCAGATATGAAGAGACTAGGGATGAACACCTATGAACGACGATATGAACAAGAGCCTTAAGATGCAGATCTAGGGTATGAGGAAGAGCCTTACCCGATGCACAGGACAGCGGAGGAGCACCGAGAATCTCCGGTACAACCAGGTTGATGCAGCGGCCTTGTGTTGGTGCGGCGTTCGGAGGTCGGAGGCGACGGCGGAGCTTCAGAGCTGGGGCGTCACGAGGAAGAAGAAGCACGGAAGGGGGAAGAAGAGAAAGGGCCTTCCGGTCTATTTATAATGAGACAGAGTAATTGACAGGCGCGAGAATCGAGGAGTTGAAAGCGGCAGATGGCGCAGCGGTTGCCTCGATTTCCGGGATAGTATTAAATGAAGGGAATATTATTGTTTTGGCTTCTTTAATGAAGATGACGTCAAGATGCTCTGTTGCTGGGGTCGGAGGATGACATCATAGCGGTTTAAACAGATGGCGGTTTACGAAATATGAAGGAAGATATTCAGAGTTTTTCTAAGATGTTGAAGATTAACATGAACAGGTTCAAGTCAATCTGGGGCCTAATGTTGGGGATGTAACTACTGAATATAAACCGCCCTGGAGGGGCCGGTTCACCCTCAGCCATAATTGGAGCCCACGAAGACTCAGAAGGTGGCGATTCGCCATAGAGCTTAGAGGCCCGGAGCCCAGGGGCGAATTAGGGCCCATAATTGTAAAACCGTCATAACCATGTAACTTGTGTTGTAAGATAAGAGAAAGGAGAGACCGAGCCGGACACTTGTATGAGCCAGCCTCGGGACTCTGTAGACCGGCCGGACGTCAACCCGTGTATATAAGGGGACGACCCGACGGCGGTTTAGGGACAGACAACAACGACTCGAGGGTTAGGCGAAGCTATTTGCTCCCTAGTCGCCGAGATCACATCAATCCCATTACAAACTAGACGTAGGCTTTTACCTTCATCGAAGGGGCCGAACTAGTATAAACTCTTGTGTCTTTGCGTCCGCTTTAACCCCTCTAAGTTAACCCGTACGATGGCCCCGCGACTATGTCCTTTCATGAGGACATCTGCCGTGACAATTCCACGACAGACGGCGCCTCCGCGTTCAACACACGTACAACCCGGGGATGTCTCCTCCTTCTTGATCCAGCAAGGGAAGAGGAGAAGTTGAGGAAGAGCTCCGGCAACACGACGATGTGGTGGTGGAGCTTGCAGTTCTCCGGCAGGGCTTCGCCAAACACTACGGTAGAGGAGGAGGTGTTTGAGAGGGGAAGGGATGCACCAGGGGGAAGGGTGCGGCAGCCCTCCCACCTCCCCACTATTTATAGGGGCATGGAGAGGGGGGCCGGCCCCCTCCAGATGGATCTAGAGGGGGGCGGCGGCCAACGGGGGAGGCTTGCCCCCCAAGCCAAGGGGGGCGCCCCCTTTAGGGTTTCCCCAAAACCCTAGGTGCATGGGCCCTAGGGGGAGTTGGCGCCCAGCCCACCTAGGGGCTGGTTCCCCTCCATATTCAGCCATAGGGCCCTCTGGGGCAGGTGGACCCTCCGGGTGGACCCGCGGAACCCCTTCGGTGGTCCCGGTAACTCCGTTTGATCGTAGTTTGAGTTCCGTAACTCCGTTTGAGTTAATTCTTTTTGCATATTAAAGCTCTTGACCTAAACTTTCTGATAAGGCCAAATTCACATAATTTTGGTACTGTTAGAAATTGTTTTATGTTGCAAGAGTTATTTGCTTGGTTTTGATGTTTCCGATTTGTTTTCTTCGTCTTCTCCGATTCTTTGAGTGAGTGCTTATGTATGAAATTGCTTGCTTACGATAGATTGATCGGAGTGTGACGAGTAGAACTATCAGGAGTTATGAGTGTGAATCATCTTCATCAACAGTACAAGGCAAGTAACACATTGATCATACTCTTTTCATACCCAGTTTTTATTGCATTAGTCCAATCCTCAAACATTGCATGGTTAGGATGTCATTAACTAGTGGGTATTGGGAAGTAGTTGATGAGGTAGAACCTATTGTCCTGCATTCAAACCTTGGGAGTTACTTCTACGTTATGCTTATATTGCTATGCTATGCTCGTAGACGTGGTTTGGGTTTGAGTGTATCCATGACAGATGTGAGATTGTTAATTAATGGTTTATTTAAGGTGGCTACTTAAATTCACATCTGGGTGGATTGAGGCACCTGGGGAACCCAGTGTTGTCTGTATTTTTTTGGAAATCCCGGGGTACCCGTGTGATATTCCTATGGACCGCCACCCGGGCTTAAAGGGAACTAAGATGATTCATGCTAGAAACTTCCGTGTGCAGCCACAAGCTATTATGGGCTCTAGCATAGTTGAGTAAGTTACGTGAAGCTCTCGAAGAGGTAGATCTGCAGGTAGTGGGTTTTGTAGATTTGGTATGGTCTACCCGGAGTAGGGAGTTAATGTTTCTGAAAGACTATGTCTCGGTCATCCGTTTCTCAAACACCGTGCAGTGCGAGAAATCCAACAGGCGATCGAGTCTTGTGGGGAAAAGTCGCAAAACCTCTGCAGAGTGTACAATCTAATCATGGTTAGCCGTGTCCCCGGTTATGGACAATCTTGAGTATCTAGTACTTGGGTTATCACATGTATCTCATCACTCTTAATTAATATTGTTGGGTTGTTAATCACTTTAATTTGGGATTGAGTTGGGGTTATACCTTCTCAATGTTTCAACCACCATGATAGTTAAATAAAACTTATTCCTTTGCAGTAGGGAAAAATTGGCTTTTCGCAAAAACATTATAACCATAGAGCCTACACCAGCCATATATGCATGTAGTGATAGCCTTTATTCATCATTGCTCTATGGTGTGAATTTGCCAGTACATTCAATATACTGACCCTTTGTGGCTGCAACGTCTCATGTTGCAGGATCTTACGACGAGTAAGTGATACGTTAGGGTTACGATTTCTACACTCAACTTTGCCGTTGGTGTTGATGGGAATCCACAACCTTGTTACTTCCGCTATTTGGATTGAGGTAATAGTATTTACGTTACTTTATACATGTGATTTACCTCTGTTATAAATCCTCGAGTACTGTGCGTGTCAGCATACCGATCCAGGGATGACACTTAAGCACAGAGACTTGATCCATTCGGGTCGGGTCGCTACAAGATGGTATCAGAGCACATGTTGACTGTAGGACGTGACCCTAGAAACTGGCAAGCCCATAGGAAAGATTTTCTTTACAACTTTCTTTTCAGAAAGATCTTTTACCTCTCTTCTCTTCTGAGCTTATTCAAATATTCCCTTTTAGTGAGACTATACCCCTTTCCCCTTTTGACCACTCGAAGATTTGACTGATGAGACCACTCCAAGAAGTACAAGATATCGGACAACTAAGACCATTCGGAATGAAGAGGATTTTACCATACATTATGATAATGGAAACTACAACTGTTGAAGACTCTGAAGACTAGGAGAATTTGAAGGCTCTGAAGAATTCCCAGATTTTTTATGACCTAGGAAGGCTACCCTTATGGAACTTGGCAGACTATGGAAGTTGTCAATACCCGAGATCAAGGTGTATCGGAGAAAGACCGGAGCATGGAGAGTTAAAAACTCAAAGTTCTGTCAAGAAAGCCCAAGACAGGAAATATCAACTATGGAATGATAGCTCATGACAGATACATAGTCATAAACATGGATATCCATGATGCTATCGCTCGCTCATGCTATTGTCACCGTGAGGTGTTAAGCACGCATCTTTCGGAAGAATTGGATGACACAAGGGCTAATGGAGCACCTGCCAGCAAGAGATCAAGTTTTAACCTTAGATGGTGTATCACTAGGATCTGGAGTATTACATCAGGAAGTTTAAGATGGACCTTCGGGAAGCTGTATGTGATAAGGAAGCGGTTAAGTGAACAACTCAAGGCCCGTGGTTGAAAGTAGCCAAGCTGGAGGAGCAAAACCTCGAGATACCGGAGATTCGTCAGGAACTGAAGGATAGAAGGACATGGTTCATACCAAGGATGTTGAAACCCAAAAGTTTGGAACGCAACTCCAGAAATATTAAAGGATGTCACTAGAGACTTCGCGTCAACAGAGATCTGGCATAGGAGCTTGAGAAGGACAAGCATGATCAGAAGAAGCCATCGGAGACATGAACAAGACTTGAAGAGTTTGGTGACATTGAAGATTTATTGACCATTAGAAGACCAAACCCCGTTGTACCTACGTTAGATGCGACGATTGTGAGCTGTCTTTTGTTTGATGGTTTTCCGACAGCCACAATAAAATCTGTCTTTTCAAAACTGTTGTTTGTATTGTGTGCATCCCTCTCTATCTCTCTTATGCCACCCCAAAACCCTTGGACCCAATAGAGGATGAATGGAGATGAGCTCGTATTATTTGGACCGATGAGTCAATTGGAGACGGACCGATGGATTCAGAAAATGAGGGATCACATGAAGAATAACCCTGTAGTCGGAAAGGATATGACCTAGCATGCTCTTCGGTGCTTTGTAAGAGTTGCTGCTACTTGGTGGAGGATGTATCAAACCATCAATGCATGGCAAAGAGTAACCACTTGAGAAGAATTTAAGTTGACTCTGCAAAGGTCTCTGCTTATGTCCCAGAAGTTGAAGCCTTATGGAAAGAATATGAAGCATTGTGCATACAAGCTTTGTGGAGAAATAGGACACAACCATAAAGAAAATAAGGACAAATACCCTCATAAGTGGGGGATTACCAAAGGAGTTAGCCGAGGATATCAGGGAACTTCGGTTGGAGATTGTTCCCGAAGGTTCTGTTGCAGCAATGGAAGTTCAGTCTACATTGTTGGGAAAGATTCGTGAAGCTCAGAAGTATGACAAAGAGATTGCTGAGATAAAAGAGAGGATGAGCAAAGGAAAGGCCAAAGGTTTTCGTAAGGATGAGCACGACACCTTATCGTTCGAGGACCGTGTATACGTGCCAAATAATGCAAAGATCAGAAAGTTAATACTTCAGGAGGCTCATGACTCACCATACTCGATTCGCCCTAGAAACACCAAGATGTATTTCGATTTGAAGGAGCGTTTCTGGTGGACTGGTATGAAGAAGGATATTGCGGAGTATGTAGTCGTAGGTGATGTATGCCAGAGAGAGTAGAAGCAGAGCATCAGAAGACAGCAGGATTACTACAGCCTATGCCGATACCCGAAAGGAAGTGGGATAAGCTTGGCATGGATTTCATTACGGATTTCCCAGAACCCGAACGGCATATGATTCTATCTGGGTAGTACTTGATTCGCTTGACCAAAGTGACTCACTTTATCCAAGTGAAAACCACCTATACAAGTGCGAAGTTGGCCAAGATATATATGACCAGGATCGTATGTCTGCATGGAGTTCCGAGGACCATTGTATCAGATAGAGGAACACAGTTTACCTCAAAGTTTTGGAATCAGCTGCACCAGACTTTGGGTACTAGGCTAGAGTTCAGTACAGCCTTTCATCCGCAGACAGATGGATAGACCGAGAGAGTCAATCAGATTCTGGAGGACATGTTGAGAGCGTGTGCGCTAGATTATGGATCTAGTAGGGATGATAATCTACCTTACGCGGAGTTCTCATACAACAACAGTTACCAAGCCAGTTTGAAGATGGCCCCTTTTGAAGCTTTGTACGGGAGAAGGAGCCAGACACCATTGATGCGGGATGAAGTTGGATACCGTCAGTTTTTTGGACCAAATATGATCAAGGAGTCAGAAGAGAATGTTAAGTTGATTCAAGATAGACTGAAGGTAGCTCAGTCCAGGCAGAAGAGTTATGCGTACTCAAAAAACGCAAGGAGGTAGTCTATGAAATTGGAGACAGAGCATGTCTTCGTGTGTCCCATCTGCGAGGAGTTAAATGATTTGGAGTTAAGGGAAAGTTAGCCCCGAGATCTGTAGGACCATACCGAGTTTTGGAGCGTATGGGATAAGTGGCCAACAAATTGGAGTCACCCGAAGGACTGTCAGAAGTTCATGATGTGTTTCACGTTTCCCTGTTGAAGAAGTGCCATGCAGAGATGGCCAATACTCCACTGTAAGGATGCTTGACCCTGGAAAGGATAATGATGTTCCACGAAGTGGAGTATGGACTTCATAAGTATAAGTTTTTATCTCGGTATGTGGGATATCCCACGAGGATGAAGAGATGAATTACTATTGGATATAAATGAGGTATGATGTTGGAAATATGGATCAATGGAAATTCCATGATGAGTCTGAGTAATCACGTCTTAGTTTGGTACAAATAGAAGGAAGAAAGACATTACAATTGGATGGATTTTGAGTATGCTAGGAAGATGGAAGTTGAATATTGGAATAACGATCAGTTTCCCAGAGGATGAGTTCAAGGTTTACAAGTGATGAGATGGGCCATAACCCACAGGCCCCAGGACCTGCCAAGAAGCAAGCACACTCTTGCTGAAGGAAAAACCCTGGAAGAGATTACGACCTGACCAACAGACGAATTTATAAGAGTAACGCAAAACCTGAGAGTTGTGAAGGACCGATAGATGTTTGTTTGGCTTGCAGAATTAATGGATTTATCCGAACTTGGTTCGTCGACAAGAGAAATTCTACAATGCTTGTGAGGATGACCAAGTGTTAGAATGCGAGATTCGCTAAACCGTATACAAGGTAATGATTTGGGTGCGGGATGGATTGATCACCATACTGGCTTACTCTTATTATTCGCCTTGCCATTTGGGATGGTAGATCTGAGTGACTTACCTATAGTAGAGAGACGACGATCAAAACCTTGTTTAAATCTTAGAATGGTATAGGTATTTTCCGTTGTACAAGGCAGCTGTTGCCAAACGTAGGTCATACGGTGAGGTTCAACCCAGACCCATTTCCTACAGGAGAAACCATAAATTGTTGACCACCATGAGATATCGATAGTTGATTAGTATTGGCGCCAGACCCATCAGCTAAGAAGACCCAGTCATGGAATAACCTTACCAAGATGGAATGGACACAGGAATTGAGGAAAAGGTTATGCCACCACCGGAAGAGCCCAGAGAAGGAATTTTCCTGAAGATCTGAGAAGATCGACCCTGTCAACAAAAGGATGGAGTAAATGAGTTTTGCTGGAACCGTAACCATGTTTTTAAGGGTGGTAGCACCCCAGACCTCCAGAGACGATCGATGGATTTTGAAGACCCCCCTACCCTAACATATTTCTTGCAAGCCTCTCCGAATCTCGAGGACGAGATTCGTCTTAAGGGTGGTAGGTTTGTAACATCCCAAAATTCTAAATTTTGGAATGTTATAAACAAATAGATAGTTTTGATTGATTGTTTGATTGCTTGAGTGAAATTGAGTGAAATTCGAAACTTTATGAAAGTTAAATGAGAGGGAATAAAAGGACTTTCCCAAACTTTCATTTTTCATTTATGATGTCCATGAATTCAAATTCATTTCATCACAAAACCCTAGAGAGAAGATGACATGACTTTTTCCATTTATTTAAATGACATGGGGTGTTGAAAATATTTGAATTTCATTTGAAATTATTTCCAATTCATAAACTTCATGCAACTCAATGATTTTCATGAGAGAAGATAAAATGACTTCTTCAAAATATATGAAATATGAGTTGGGAGTTTAAAAGGATCAAATTTAAAGTCCTATTGGAAATTATTTTCAAATTGGAGTTATTTGGGTTTTATTCAAATTATTTTCTCCAAAAATAAAATATATGCAAAATAGGGTAACATGATTCCCTACATCAAAAAATTGGAGAGAAATAAATTTGAAATCATTTTGGTATTTTTAAAATGTCTTTATTGGATTTTATTAGAGCAGTAGCACTGTTTGATTAATTAGGATTTTTGAGGAGTTTATTTGATGCTAGATTAATGTTCACGTTGTAGAAAATCTTTTTCTGCAAATTTTGGTATATTATATGCCTATATAATATTTTGTTTATTTTGTTTTATTTATTTTTCTTTGTCTGAAAAAATGTTTTAAAAAAATCTCCCGCCGACTGGGCCGGCCCAGCTCCTCAGCCAGGCCCAGCCCAGCTCGCCAACCGCCTCCGTCACCGGGCTCGGGACGAAGTCCCGAGCGTGGCCGACTCCACCGCTGCCGCCGAGTCCCGGTCGGGCACGCCTCCCCTTGCCCCTCCTCCACGCCTTGCGCCTCCCCTCCCCTCCTATAAAGGAGTTCGCCCCGGGCCCCACTCTCTCTCCTTGCCTCGCCCCTCTCCGGATCTCGCGCCGCCGTCGCATCTCACCACCGCCGCCACCGCCGTCGGAAGCCGCAGCCGCCACCACTCTCGTCGCCGTCGACCGTCGCCGATGCCATCACCGCACCCGCCACCCGCGCCTTGTCCCACCGTCGTCGGAGCCCGCCGCCACCGCCAACCGTCGCCGCCGCCGCCGGAATTCCCCGCTGGCGCCGAACCGCTGCTGAACTGGAGATAAACCGAACCCGGCCCAAACGGTTTTTTTAAGGTTCGGTTTTGTTTAGAAACCCGTTTTTTAGATTAGTTATTTAATGAACGCTTTTTGCTTAGTAAATTTTAGTGAACGTTTTCATCCTATAGATCTGTTTAACGAACGTTCACTTTTTAGCCTTTTCTTTTTCTGTTATTTTCGTCAGGTACCTATCTGTAAATATATCTATTTACAGATTAGCCCCTAGTTTTCAAACGACCATAACTTTTTGCTGGATAGTCGGAATTAGACGAAACCAACGCCCACTTCTTCGTTATGATCCCCTCTATCCATATAATCAACTTAAACATATTTTTGAAAGTTTTAAAATTTGAATTCAAACAGATTTGTATTTGAACTTCGTTTGATCGTAGTTTGAGTTCCGTAACTCCGTTTGAGTTAATTCTTTTTGCAAATTAAAGCTCTTGACCTAAACTTTCTGATAAGGCCAAATTCACATAATTTTGGTACTGTTAATTTTTTTAATGTTGCAAGAGTTATTTGCTTGGTTTTGATGCTTTCCGATTTGTTTTCTTTGTCTTTTCCGATTCTTTGAGTAAGTGCTTATGTATGAAATTGCTTTCTTATGATAGATTGATCGGAGTGTGACGAGTAGAACTATCAGGAGTTATGAGTGTGAATCATCTTCATCAACAGCACAAGGCAAGTAACACATTGGTCATACTCTTTTCATACCCAGTTTTTATTGCATTAGTCCAATCCTCAAACATTGCATGGTTAGGATGTCATTAACTAGTGGGTATTGGGAAGTAGTTGATGAGGTAGAACCTATTGTCCTGCATTCAAACCTAGGGAGTTACTTCTACATTATGCTTATATTGGTATGCTATGCTCGTAGACGTGTTTTGGGTTTGAGTGTATCCATGACAGATGTGAGATTGTTAATTAATGGTTTATTTAAGGTGGCTACTTAACTTCACATCTGGGTTGATTGAGGCACCTGGGGAACCCAAAGTTGTGCAGTATTTTGGAAATCCCGGGGTACCCGTGTGATATTCCTATGGACTGCCACCCAGGCTTAAAGGGAACTGAGATGATTCATGCTAGAAACTTCCTTGTGCAGCCACAAGCTATTATGGGCTCTAGCATAGTTGAGTAAGTTACGTGAAGCTCTCGAAGAGGTAGATCAGCAGGTAGTGGGTTTTGTAGGTTTGTTATGGTCTACCCGGAGTAGGGAGTTAATGTTTCTGAAAGACTATGTCTTGGTCATCCGTTTCTCAAACACCTTGCAGTGCAAGAAATCCAATGGAAGCGATCGAGTCTTGTGGGGAGAAGTGCACAAACCTCTGCAGAGTGTACTATCTAATCATGGTTAGCCGTGTCCCCGGTTATGGACAATCTTGAGTATCTAGTACTTGGGTTATGACATGTATCTCATCACTCTTAATTAATATTGTTGGGTTGTTAATCACTTTAATTTGGGATTGAGTAGGGGTTATACCTTCTCAATGTTTCAACCACCATGATAGTTAAATAAAACTTATTCCTTTGCAGTAGGGAAGAATTGGCTTTTCACAAAAACATTATAACCATAGAGCCTCCACCAGCCATATATGCATGTAGTGATAGCCTTTATTCATGATTGCTCTATGGTTTGAATTTGCCAGTACATTCAATGTACTGACCCTTTGTGGCTGCAACATCTCATGTTGCAGGATCTTACGACGAGTAAGTGATACGTTAGGGTTACGATTTCTACACTCAACTTTGTCTTTGGTGTTGATGGGAATCCACAACCTTGTTACTTCTGCTATTTGGATTGAGGTAATAGTATTTACGTTACTTTATACATGTGATTTACCTCTGTTATAAATCCTCGAGTACTGTGTGTGTCAGCATACCGATCCAGGGATGACACTTAAGCACAGAGACTTGATCCATTTGGGTCGGGTCGCTACAAGCCCATCTTTGGTCTTCTCCGGCATGTTCATCAGTGAGCCAAGCAAGCTCTTGGTATCATTCTTCGTGGTATGCATTGCATCAAGGCTACGAGGTGTGTCGAGGACGCGCTAGTACCGCAAGTCCTAAAAAATAGACCTCGCTTTCCATACCTTCTGCAGCTGCTCCGGTGCCTTTTTTCTTCTTTCCCGGCACAGGGCACTCTTCCCAATTTCTCAACAATGTATCGATTTCAATGCCACTCCTCTAACGTGGAGGTCCTCGCTTCTCAACCTGACCATTGAACAGATCTCCACATTTTTTCCACATGTCATCCTTCTCAAGCCATTTTCGATGCCCCATGTACATGGTTTTCAAAGACCCGCCATCTTTCGGTAGCTGCAGATACATTGTATCTTCCATGCACTTCACACATTCGCAATGTCCATGGAACACATGGCCTGAGACATATCCATAACCGAGAAAGTCATCCATCATCGTGATCAACGCGGCTCTCGTACGGAAATAATCTCCTGCACTGGCGTCCCATGTCCTAACCCTTGCCCATAATGTGTCTATATCCTTTTTTAGTAGCTAGAGATACAGATAAATATCGTTTCCCTATTGTACCGGCCCTTGAATCAGCATACTCATGTGTATGTTCTTTCTCTTCATGCACTTTCAGGGGGAGGTTGTACATCCATAGAAACATGGGCCATGTGTTATAATTAGTGTTCTGGTTGCCAAACGAATTCATGCCATCACTACTCGCACCAATCATTTGATCTTGGTTCTTCAATGAAAGTTGGATCTTCAATGTTTAAAGCTCTCCATTGGCTAGCATCTGCGAGGTGTCTTAGCTTCAGATCATCTCCATCATTTGGCTTCACCACATTCGTGCAAGACATGAGCTCTGCTTTCTTAGGATCTACTAAATACTGCTCCAAACAGGGAGTGAGCGGAAAGTACCATACTATTTTTGAGGAGCTTTATTTCCATCCTTTTGTATCGAGAAGAATTGCACATTGGACAGTTGGTTTTTTCTGCATGCTCGTTCCGATAAATGATGCAATCGTTGAGGCATGCGTGATATCTAATGTGTGGTAAATCAAGAGGGCACATTATTTTCTTGGCCTCCTTGATACTAAGAACTTTCTGTAGATACTTCAAATGTGCATCGAGGCTTGCGTCATTTCATTTGTTTTTTGCCTTCGTCTGTTGAAGATTGAGCATGAAACTCAAGCGGGTGTCGTCGGGGTCGCAACCATTATACAATGGAGTCTTCGAGTCTAACTCCAGTTGCGCCAGATTAGCCTCCGCTCTAGAAGCAGCTCTGTCGCTATTCGTCTTCTTGCGAAGTGGGTTTCGAACATGACGGTCCTGCACGACTAAACATACTAGCGACTAAGATCAGGCGTGTCCGCGGCTTCTCCATCTTCAGCCTCTTCTTCATGTCCAGCCTCTTCTTCATGTTTTAGTTAGTGGGGCTAATCCCACATTAATGTAAACCCCTCCTAAATATTCTAGTTCTGATGACAGTGGCCCCACTCCTCTAAATTCCCCCTTTACTAAATTATTAAAACTTGTTACAATGACACCTGAGGCCCACCGCACTGTTCACATTTGACCAGTCAACTGTTGACTGCTGAGTTAACAATTGACCTAGCCCAGCTGTCAGCCTCTGGTACACTTCTGTGTATGCAGAGCTGTGTACCCGTAGCATTTTAGTCTTTATTTTCGAATTAATAGTAATTTCAGAATAATGTTAAATCTTTGAAAAAGTATATAAAATAATTCGTAGATCGGATGAAATAGTTTTCTACATGAAAGTTGCTCAGAACGACGAGACGAATCCGAATATGCAGTCCGTTCATCTGTCACACGTCCCTATCATAGCAAACGTCGAGCCTTTCCCCTCCGGTTCATCTATCTGACAGACGTCCGGAACCGGGAAAACTTTCCCGCATGTTTCCCCCTTCACCAGTATCGCCTAGCACCGTGTTCGAACACCTCTAGCCCCGCTTATTGTCTTGTTATGCATATGTTTGCGTGTATTTACTGTTTCTTCCCCCTCTTCTCTCCGGTAGACCCCAAAACCGCTGCTGATGCCCCTGTGATCGACTACGTCGACGACAACCCTCCTTCTTGTCTGAGCAACCAGGCAAGCCCCCCCTTTGATCATCCCGATATCACCCATTCTGTACTCTCATGCTTGCATTAGATTTTGCTACTGTTATTGTTTGCTCCTATTCTGATGCATAGCCTGCTTTTGTACCTGCTATCATTACCTACCTGCTTATCCTAAACTGCTTAGTATAGGTTGGTTAGTGATCCATCAGTGACCCCCACTTGTCCTTGTTCCCCTTGCTTCATCATCGACGACTCGATCAACGTGATCGACGACCAGAGCCCGACACCTCACATCACATCATGCCCCTTTTGTTGGTTGACTCTGCAGAGCTACTATCGAGTGCCGAGGGTGATCCCTCATAATGCACTCCTGATGATAATTTTGTAGTGTAGCTATTCGGTCGTGGTCATCGAGGGTGATTTCCTCTTTCACTATTCCCGATATGGCTCTGTCGTTCAACACCTCAAGTGTGAACCTCGAGGGTGGTCCCTCTTACGTTCACCTTGATGATTACATTGAGTGGAATCCACCGGGGGTGATTCCTCGGGTTTTCCCCTTGATGTCTGGACACAAAGTTACCTTGACTTTACTTGAGACCTTGGTGAAAGTCGGGCTGGGCCGGAGAGCACTCACAAGATAGTGACGTGGCACGGCCGGGCATTCTAGTCCCTTGTCGTAAGTCCACGAGACGGGGCGACGGAGTCACTTTCGATCGTGAGTCTCTGCTCATCTCCGCAAGCTAATAATACACTATGGTTTGGGTATTTGTTCTGAGTTGGCCTCTGTCCTTTACGCACCAACCACCACGCAAGAACAGTTATGGGCCTCGACGTCGTGGTATCTTCCGAAGCTTTGTCAGACGTCCAGTTCAGCAGTGCGGCGCGAATGGGCCGGCACCATCCATGTAGGGGTGGAGCCTGGACCCGCTCTGCGCGCAATGACCCGAAGTGCAACGGGCGATCGGCCCAGACCCCGGAGTACTTAGGAGGTAGACCGGCGGGGACCTCTCTGCTGAGCCTAGGTAGGGCTGCGACGTGTTGATCTTCCGAGGCCGGGCATGACCCAGGAAACTGTGTCCGGCCTGAGTGATCGAGCGTGTTGGAAAACGTGGTGCACCCCTGCAGGGAAGATTATCTATTAATAGTCGTGTCCACGGTAACGGACGTTCAGACTTATATCCTGATCTTTTACAACTACGAATGGATACTTGAATATGTGGCTCCGGGATTGCTTTCTCGCAGGGAGTCGAGGAAGGATCTCTGGGCATTAATGTTACAACATGTTTGTTAATTATAAACTGCTATTCTTTACTCTTCTACATGCTGCAAGATGCTTGGAGCTGCTTGAAAATGCTAGTCTTTGATAGGCTAGGCCTTCCCCTCTATTCTGGCATTCTGCAGTTCAGTCCACAGATACAAACCTTCCATTTGATACGAGTGCATACTTAGTATAGATCTGATGCTTGCGAGTACTTTGGATGCGTACTCACGGTTGCTTTGCTACCCCCTTTTCCCCCTTCTTTCTTCTTTCCGGTTGATGCAACCAGATGGTGGATCCCTGGAGCCAGATGCCACCGCTGACGGATGCTGCTACGTGGAGACCGCCGACGACCAGGAGTAGTTAGGAGTCCCAGGCAGGAGGCCTTTCCTCTTTGATCGTTGATGCTTTTGTGCTAGCCTTCTTAAGGCATCCTTTTTAACTTATGTCTGTACTCAGATATTATTGCTTCCGCTGACTCTTGTGTATCGAGCTTTTGTATTCGAGCCCTCGAGGCCCCTGGCTTGTAATATAAAGCTTGTATTATTTTGATTTGTGTCTAGAGTTGTGTTGTGATATCTTCCCATGAGTCCCTGATCTTGATCGTACACATTTGCGTGTATGATTAGTGTACGATTGAATCGGGGGCGTCACAAGTTGGTATCAGAGCCGACTGCCAGTAGGATCCCCCTTTCCAACTCCTTGGCCGAAGTTGAGTCTAGTAATTGAAAAAACTGTTTTACTAACATGGCTGTGTGGCTTACAGGCCCACGTCGCCATTCGGTGGTATTAGGATCTTTTACTCCTCGACCTTTATTCTGGGACTCTAATCTCTCTTCTATTCGGGTTAAATGATTTTGATAACTCTAACTCTAGGTTCTCGTAAATACTTTCTCCCGGAGAGCCCCTCACTCCAGATGATTTCTTGGTGCACCAGAAGATTTTGAAGATACTCTCCGATGTTTTATCAGGTCCCTTGTACCCTTCGCCGATGCGCTCCCTACCACCGATAAATCCTTATGAGTAACTACCTACATTGTCGTTCATAAGTTCATCCCTAGTTGCTCTTGTTATTACAAGATGCCCCAAATTACTCTCTGTTGTCCTGATAATCTGTTGAGCCTACTGCCTTGCAACTCTTTGCCACCTAAATACCCCTACAGATAATTACTCGCGCTTGCCGAGTATCCGTTCATCCACAGTTGTTCATGTGTTTCGCAAATTTTTTTGGAATGTTATTTGATCTTCTGAAACTCCTCAGTAGCCTATTAATCTTGCTCCTCCTTTCCTGCTTACTCTATGGTTACTTCCATATGTCCAGCAATGCTCTTTAGCAACCTTTGTCATCATAATTTTTGAGCAATTGATTCGATGTGATTGTGAATGCTCGCAATCTTCAATCAAAATTAGAATTCTTCCCATCGGCTCAGACGTCACTCCCGGACATGAGCTGGTGTTCGACAAATCAAACCTTAATTGATTGTCACTCTATGTCTATTCTATTTAATTGTCTTTGATTGGAGCCTATTAAAGGGGAGTGCTTACGACATTTCGTTTTGTTACCCTCATCAATCAATCGAAGTCCACCCTCCATATGACCATGATATCCTGCCGAGTTTTTTCACTAGTTCATCTCGCACGGATGACGCCAACAAAAAACCCAGAGATGTCAAAGTCCCGAATTTTCGCTCCACCCCTACCTCTCTCATGGAACCATAGCGCCGCCTCACCGATCCTTCCCCCTCTCTCTGATTCATCCTTTACCACGTCCTTATCCATCTCCTCTCCTTGATCCACCCCTCCTCCCCGATCGACGACTGCTTCAGAATACACCGACTTGGTGTAGCCTGATGACGGGCTGCATTGCTTGGCATTGGATAGTGGTGGCTGGCGAGCTTTGGCAGTGCATTGTCATGGTGAGGTGTGGCATTGCCAGGCATGAGGCGGTGGCATATGGCGCGGGTCTGTAGTGTCGATCCTGGGGCAAGCTTCCATGTTCCAATCCACCCCCTTTCACTAAAAAAATACACTTCCGTGGTGATACGGGTTTGTCACAGTAGGCCACGCTTTTTGTCATGCATGTACATCCATGATGATTTTATGACAGAATCAAGATAGTCATACCTGTGCTGTCGTAGAAGTGTTCCATGACATTACCAAAATTATCATCACGGAAGTGTCCACTTCCATGGCGATAAATCGCGCGTCTTAGAAGTCCTTTCGTAAAGGGTGACCAACACGTGGCATCCACCATAACGGGTCGCTGTAAAGCTTTCGTGTCCGGTTTTGGATCTGATAACCCGCTAACAGCCCGACCAATGGGGATTTTCCACGTGTAAAATTATCATTGGCCGCAGGATCCACGTGTCAGCTCAGCGTTGGGACAAATGTCATCCACTCATAGTATAGGAGGTACCTATGATACGTTGGCACGTGGCAAGGCCCACTAGTGGCCCATTCCGGTGAAAAAGGCCGGACCAGCAAAAATTAGTAGGCCGGCCCATATAAGGCCTACATGTGTAAGGTCCATTTAAGCCCACGGCCCATACGAGATGTGCCAATTCAGCCCGTCAATGACCCGTTAACAATTTGACACCATGCAGCCCATCATCAGTTCGAGCCCGTTAACAGCCTGCTATATATGTGGGCTCAATATCGGCCCGATGTGGTTTCGACCTGTTAACGGCCCATCCAAGGGATGGGCCAATTTTCAGGATGTACGACTTTCGGCCTTTTAGCGACCCGTTTAAGTGGTGGGCCAATTTCTGGCATGGCGTGTCTTTCAGCCTGTTAACGGCCCATAAATGAGTTGGGCCACTTGCAGTCGGACCTGAGTTTTGGCCTTTTAACTGATTATGCTCTTCATGGTCCAATACTAGGCCGGTTTCTCTTTCGGCCTGCTAAAGTCCCACAACACAGTTGGGCCATATACTATACGACCTGCCTTTCAGCCTCTTAGCGGCCCATGCTCTTCATGGTCCAGTACGTGCACACTTTCACGCTTTCTCTTTCGGCCTGCTAAAGGCCCACAACATAGTTGGGCCATATGTAGGCCCACCTTAGTATCAGCTTGTTAACGGCCCGTGAAATCAAATGGGCCCACCTGTTGCTCGCTTCGATGTCGGCCTGTTAATGACCCGGGAGGTAACAATGCCAAGCATTAACTGTCGGCCCGATGGAGCTTTCGGCCTGGTTACGGCCCATTAACTTAATGGGCCCACTAAAGTTCTAACATATCCATAGGCCCAATTAGATAATTTGAGCCCATTACGATGGGCAATTATGCACATGACCAAAACCTATCAATCGAAGGCCTATGCAATTTTTGTCCCTTGAGAGCCCATTAGGGAAGCCCATTAAGGGCAGTGGGCTGCTTCCTTCATATAGGGCCCACAACTGTTCGTGCTTACTAATAATTTCACTGCTTTTTTAGCTTCCTAGCAACCAGTTAGTTGGAATGCGAGGCGCGCTAAGCAAAGGTATGGCATACAAGGAAAAACTTTTCACATCTAGCATATAATAAAGGAAATTACATTCACTGGGTAATCAAAGATTGATGCGAGTGCAAATAAATGAACAGAGACTAACGATCTACAACATCACAATCTGCAACCTCAGCGCGGATGACGCCCATAAGCATGTGAGCAAGTTCTTCCTTCTTTGCTACACTATCTATGGAAAAATTGGTCAGTTCTTTTTGCGCAAGAAAGTGCCCCTCTAATTCCTCCACGATTTCGATCATTGCTTCAGCCAGTAATTGGTTCACAAACATACATCTTTTCCATTGCATTCGAGACAGAGGAAACTGAGCAGATTCAGATGGCGATTTTGGCAGGCTTGTATTATTGATAGTGGAGAGTTTCTCGGCCACTGCATCATAACATAAATCAGGAGGGGAAACGAACACATTAATCAAGAGTTATTGCCATGTTACCTGGCCTAGATTTATTGGAAAGAAACAATGGGGTTGCCTTGATGCTTTCAGAGTTTTTCTTCTTATCTTCAACAACCTGCACCAAATTAACACATTCACATTGCTACGATTGGCCAGGTTAGATAATAGGAAAGCAACATTGACACAACGAACGTTTGGGCAACCAGACAACACCAGCCTAAACCAAATTAACACAATATGGCACAACTATCATCAGCCAGGTAAGGTAATACAAAAGCCAGATTGACACAATGAATGAATGGGCAACCAGAGTAGCACCACAGTTTAGTAATGTGCATGATATGAGATAGTATACTCGTGCAGCTCAGTATGCAAAACTACCAGACAGTTTTCCTTACAAAAATCAACATTTTGGCCTTTAATTATACATTTTTCTACAACTAAATTTAGATCAGATAAAGGTTGGATTCACGCCGATTAACAATGCTGATGTAAAAATATAGTGATATACAACAGGTACTTACATCAGCATTGGAGCACAGGGAATTCCCGCAAGATACTTTCATCACAGACGATACCAGTGCAGAAATTCTTCTATCTGCTCAGCTTATTTTCTAAAAGAGAGATGTGTAAGAAACATGTAGAAAATATGATCAACATGCTATAAAATTTCATGACGCGAGGATACACACATGCTTCTTAGAATGGAGTTGACATATTTTCGCTGGACTGGAGCGGACTAGTTCTTTGGCCACTAGCATCTGCTTATTATCAGTAGGAGCTGGGTTTCTCTGTGCTGGCGCAGTATCTATGAAAACTGGAGTTGGTTTACTATCTCCTGGCATTTGGATCTTTTGCAAAGACCTTATTTGTAACCCTTTAGATCCTAACAAAGCCGTCTTCCCCTCACATGCCTTGTATAGAAGAATGGTGCTTCAATTATAAAACATGCTACAATAGAGAGATGGAATAGGTACTGAAGAATAGAAAGGCATGACATATTGACATGTATTCCCTCCATCCAGAAAAAAATGGATGGGTCTAGGCGTATTTCAATTCTAGATACATCCATTTTTATCCATTTCGGCAACATGTAATCCGGACGGAGGTAGTATGATGTAAGAGCTAGGGATACGAAAGGACAATAGAGTTAAAAAGAAAACACTAGTTGAATGTAAAATTGTATGCTAGCAGAATACATACAGAAAAACAGTAAGACTATATACGCGTGTATGATTGGGAAACTAAGATGGCATTGCAACAGACCACTAGAACAACACTTCAATGTAAAAAAACATGGTATGGTAGACAGATGAAGTACATACTGATGAATAACAATGCATAAGATATTCAGAAGCATGATGTCCAAACTAAGCAGATGTCATTGCGATAGAGTAGAATGACAATACTTGAATTTGAAAACATGTTATCATGAATGGAATAGGTACTGAAAAACAAGAAGGCATGACATATTTACATGCATGATCAACAGACTAAGCACATGACATTGCAATAGAATAGATACACTCCAGGACATTATATGCATGTTGTACCCACATCACGGGCCAATTTAGAGCAAGGATCTTATGGGGTGAAGAGGATTCATCATCTTTCTGCAAGTCTTCTGAAGAACCGCCTTTACATGTTCCATCATATTGGGTATCATTGACATCAAGTTTGTTGGCCGTTCCATTGCTCCGTGAGGTTCTTGTGGATATATAAATGTGTTCAATTATATCTGACATGCATGGAAGACAACTAGTAGTTAGATTTATGTAATGAGTTCCTGTAGGAGACGACATAAATAGTAGGACTGGGGTTAACTAGCAGCAACAGGTCTCAAAAATTAAAGGGAGAACACAAATGAAAGCTAAAAAATATGTATCGTTTGTACTCAAGATTAACTAGATGACACACAAAAGTATTAAAGAACAACATAGGTAATACTAGAAGTGGTGTAATACTATAATCACCAGCCTGTGAGATAGCATTGGCTGATGGATGATAACTATGGAACAACGTTACCTAAAGAACAAGTCTCTTAGCTGAACTATGGAGTAGCGTTAACTCCTGAACAAGACCCGTAAGAGATTAGCATGAAAATACAGTGAAATGTGATACTCTATTTTCTATCCTTAGATGAATAACAAAGCCATAAATGTTGCACAGAAGTAAGATGAAGGTACAACCTATCTGGCCGCCATCCATAGGAGTGAGCATCATGTGCTGACTTGTCGATGGCCCTGCAGTTGTTGTGGTTTTCCATGTCGGGCACGCACATTCGATGCAAGGAATTGTTGAGTGGGGACTATAGCTCCATTCGGGTGTATGCTTCCCTTGTTGGAGGAGCTCCAGTGAGAAGGAAGACGGTGTGGCTGAAGATGCATAATGTTAAGATCGACACGTATATCTGGTCTGAAGAAATACCCTAAGAGATCAACAGTAAAGTCCGAGAGTGGTCACACGTCTGTTGACTGAAGCCTAAATTGGGGTCACACGATTTTATTTTATTATGGTACTGTCCGATCTACGCCGGATGGCTTAATGGCCGTCTTGTGCCTCCCGGCTGGCACTGTTCAGAATCTTCCCCGAAGAGCCAGTGACCACCGTAGAGCAACCTGCCTCCGCCGTCCGTGGCCGCGAGAGCTCCGACCAAAACCCCGCTCCCCGCCCCACCGCACTGCAGTGGTTGCGCCGCCCCCAGCCAAGACACAAAGACTCGCTGTCATCTAGATTTGGCGGCGACAATATCTTCAACCCACGCAACTCTGAGATAGCCATGTAAGCACTGCTTCCGCGGCGAACTATCGCCCTTGCACCCTTATGTTAGACACCAGCCAACCGGCAGCCTAGGAGCTCCGCCGACTCGAGGGGTGATGATTCCATTGGGAATTGATTGGCCCAGAATAGAAATTCATACAACTGAAGCCTAAATAAAGTGATTTGATATGAGTGTACGACCTATCTTGCGGCCCGGTGAAGTAGGCAGCTCTAGCTGCCGAGTCGGTGAGGCCGGCGTGGTTGTGGTGGCTACCGGCGGCAGGAAAGAGGAGATGTCGCAACGGTCGACGACTACGGGGAAGCAGCGCCGGGGCCCTGCTGGACGCTTCTGATGTTGGAGCCGCTCCAGCGCTATGCACAGCGGCAGGAGTGAATCGGCTCCGGTAGGGTTCACGCGGCCGACGTCGACGCAGCTTCAGCAGCATGGAGTAAGAGGCACACGGCCCAGTGCACGATGGCAAATGGACAACGTCTTCGGGATTGGGGAGGAGGGTGGCGGTGAATTTCGTGCGGTGTGGGGCGCCATGGAGGAGGGGCTGAGGTTTCGCGGCTGGGGAGAAGGAAGCTTACGGGGAGAAGGTGATTTGGCGCCCACGAGGTGTGAATGGGAAATTGGGAGGAGTAACCATGTCTTACGGGGGCATTTTTCTGAAATGTGGGGGGAGTATCTCGGGGTATCTTCTATCGCGCACACACCTTGTCACTCGATCTCCCAACCATGTAGCCCCGTCACAATCTCCAGGGGATCTCTCTATGACAAACATACACTCTCTCCTCCCCATGTATGCATTTTCTCCGTATGTCTCTCTCGACCTCTCTCCCTTGTTTGTCAGACCCCTCTTGGCCACGTGCTAGGGGTCTTTCTCTCTCTTGCAAACAACCACACACTATCTCCTCACCTTGCTTCCGTTGTCGAAGATGCATGTGTGATATGTTTGCATAAGACACACACGCTTTTTCCCTACTTTTATCGTGTGTTGTCCATGTCTCTTTCACACGCACACACACACACACACACACACACTTTTTTAGTCACTCTTTCTATTTCACTCTCTCCCTCTCTCTAGTTAGGCACTCTCTCATGACCATAAGCATATGGATGTTTTGAAAAGTCAAACCTCAGAAAAGTTTGACTAGGTATATGTGGAGAAAAACATTTACATCTGGAATGATCAGTAGATTGATCACAACATGTACTTACTTCATACTATCATTTATCTTTGGTATTTTAGATATAAGTAATTTCTTTATAATCAAAGTTTCAGAAGTTTGACTTAAAAAAATGTAGGCACTACATTATCGAATAGAGGTAGTAGCTCTTTCTCTCTCTCTACTATCTCTCACGAGCCTCCCCTCTCACTCGAACTCTCTATACCGAGGGATTATACGGTCACTATGTCAGCATATAGCTCCGTATATTGTTTAGTTAACCGGTCAACCAGTCGACATGCTGCCTTGTCAGCTCGTGTTCTCTATATTCGTGTGCTGGCCCATGTGGCAGTGGGTGAAAATAAGTAAACTAGAGGCCCATCTGACACGCGGTGATGTAAACAAAGTTGAAACCATTCGGGGTAGCACCCCGCACGCTAGTAAATTGAGGGCACACTTGTTCCGCGTGAAGGACACACTCGCGCACACTTCACCACTGCGCGACGGCATGCACAGAAGGACGCACTCGCGCACACCCAGCAGACAACACACACCAGCACACGTGTACACCGCCATCGCCACCGGCTGAGATGGAGGGCGAGGCAGCCAACAAGCAGAGGCGGCTCGAGCCAAAACCGCATCCGACGAGCTTGGACTTGATCAGCAGCCTCCCCAACGACATGCTGCTCGTCATCATCGGCCTCCTCCCCACCAAATCTGGCGTGCAGCCCACGCTGCTCTCCCGGCGGTGGCGCCCCCTCTGGCACTGCGTCCCCCTCAACCTCACCATCGACAGCTGCCTCTACGGCGGGGATTGCAAACGCATGGCTATAGTGTCCCAGACGCCTTGACATCCGCATGTTCAATACCAACTGCAAGGTCCAAGCCAAGTTCGACGAGTGGTTCTTATCGCCTGCCCTAGATCAGCTCGAGGATCTCAGCTTTGAAGCTGGACGATATCGCTCTCTGCCATCGTCCGTGCTCTGCCTCACGCCAACGCTGCACCGCTCCAGCTTCAGCTCCTGTTATCTTCCCCAGATTAATGTCGCGCTCGTCCTTCTTCTCCCTCAACTCAAGCAGCTCGACCTCTTCGATGTTGGCATCTCGAAGAAGGCTATGGAGCACCTGCTCCATAGCTGTACTATGCTCGAGTACCTTCGTCTTGAGCAGATCCACGGGTTCATTAGCATCCACATCGCCTCGATGAATCTCCGATGGATTTATGTGTCTTGCTGGCCCCGCAACAAGACATTAATTGGGAAGAATTCAATCCAAATGTTCCACATAATGGTCATTGAGAATGCTCCTTTCCTTGAGAGATTGCTTGTATCTGATCTAGAAGGTCCAACAAAAATCAGGGTCATTGACGCGCCGAAATTGATAGCGTTGGTGTACTCGTCTGCCAAATTCTCCGAACTCTTTATTGGATCCGTAGCTGTTCAGGTACAACACTCATCTTCTCCGTCTTCTTGAAATTCACATTTTTAAATTTCTTCTTGATGTATTTACGACTGTCATCCAGAAAATTATTCCCACAAGGTTGACCCAAGCTATGCGCAAAGTGAAGATCTTGGCAATAAAATCTATCGGCCCCAATCTGGATCAAGTTGTTGGATTCCTTACATGCTTTCCGTGAACGGAGAAGCTACTCATCGAGGTGAAAATTCTTTCCTATTAGTAAACGGTAATTAGAACGTAGCTCAATTTTTTTGGTAATTTTCCCAAATTACGATGACAAGTGTAGTGTTCAAAACTGCATCTACGCATTGCACCGAAAGAAATGTTTTTAGTATTTTTTTTTCTCACGTGACCACCTGCATCGTTTTTTTGTTGTACTACTACTATAGTAGCCTAGGCTAGTCATAGTGGCAAGTAACTTAGAATAGTAACTCCATGGTTACCCTAAGAGCAAGTACTACCTCCGTCCTGGTTTACTCTTCCTATTTTGTAGTATCAAAATTTGACCATAGCTAGATTTAGCTGACAAAATGTTGATGCATGTCACTAAAAATTATATCGTTGGATTCGTATTTGAACATAATTTCAAATGGTATAATTTTTGGTGACATGCATTGGCATTTTTTTAGGTAAATATATGGTCAAAGTTTTACACTAAATACGAGGTAGTACAAAAGTGGGCTATAACGGCCCTCCACTATGTAGGCCAAAACACGTGCCAAATTCACTTGTGATGCATTTGGCATCGATGCCCCTCCATTGCTCACCTGGTGTCCCAATCTGGATCACCTACTTTGCTCCGGTGCCAAATTAACTCACGCATTGAAAAAACACTTGTGTGGCAGAGGGAGAGGACTAAGGCAATAAAAAACACTTGTTTGGGAGAGTGAGAGGCTGGTGTAGTTGGTTTGATTGTTTTGTTTATACACGTGGGTCTGTGTGCACATCGGTACCAACTCTCTCACATCGCTGGAGCGGTGCAAACATATTTTGATTTGACATCGATGCATATTATGTGGCATACTTTTGAAAATTATGGCATCGGCCACAAAGTGGAAGGCAACAAATGCCCAAGTTCTTCACGTGCTCCTAGGTAAATGAGAGGAAAGAGAGAGAGAGTGAAAAAATATCACTAGCGAGCCAACCCTATCGTATGCCTTGTTTAAAAAAAACCTATCGTATGAGCGAATAATATTGGTACGTCTTGATGACGCGGCAATCTTATACAGCCAGCTGCTCTAATATGTTCTCTTCTTTTTGCAGATAAAAAAGACCCAAAAGTGAAAATGTGCTGCACTATAACAATCACATCGAATGCCTTGATGTCCATCTTATAGAAATTGATTTGATCGACTATCAAGGCAGCACATCTGAGATTAAATTGGCTAGGTTCTTTATTCTGGAGGCAAGTGTGCTCAAGGTAATGAGGTTTAGCGTTCTTTGGCGCAACAATGAATGGCGTGCTGATCACCGCAAGCGTCTATGCCTAAATGACAAAGTCTCCGCAGAAGCTGAATTTGTTTTTGAAACATCAAGTGGCCAGAGACTCAAAAATTTATTTGCCCATTAGTGACTTGTTAGGGCAGTGGATTTTAGTTTGTATGATATGCTGCATCCACCTAAAGTAACGAAAGTTCTTACGTAAACTTCCTAGTAATTCCCTTTTCATAGGTGCAGCATTACTCCTAACATTTGTAAAAAAAGTTTGAAACTTGTAATATTGCCGTGTCCTATTCCTGCGTTTTCAAAATCCTGTGAATCAAAGAGGTCCTGAGTTGGTGATGATGTTGTGCCTGCCGTCTTTAACCAATAGCCGTCAGATCTAGATCTGACGCATACAAACCAAACTTCTCTAGTTTTGCAAAAAGATGCACGCACTTGTTCCCTATTTACAAACAACTCCTTGTCTCTGACAATCAGCCTTATCACCTCCCTAGAACATCTAGAAGGCCATGGAAAAATCCAGCGCGATGGCCACTGCCAGTGCTGTCCACCCCCAATCTTGGTGTTCCGTGCAATGCCAGGGCATCTACGCACGGGAAATTATGTCGAACACGGCTAGTTGTAAGCAGGCTAGATCTACAACCATGATGATTGTGACTACAGACGGTGAGGCTGACTTTGGTATGCCGAACACGACGCCTACACTCAGGTGTCATCTCCCGCGTGGGGTCTTATCACTTCACTATGAGGAGCAGCACATAATAATTGGACCAACGGGTTGTACAGTACTACTACATTGGTAGTACTACTACTAGTACTAGCACCACCATCTGGATTTAGTAGTACTACCACGTCTGTCTGTATTTAGTATTTGACTAGCAAATATCTAGTAATGCATGTCACAAAAAATATATTACTCCCTCTATAAATAAATACATGGTGTATTGGTTTATTCCTTCCGGTAGATGGCTCAAATCTGAAGTCTCACCAATCTGACTAATATTGTACTCACCGAGCGCTCATCTTGGTAAGCTACCAACAAAGAATTGCTATCAAAGACTACTATTGTACTCCCTCCGTACTGGTGCATTAGTCACATTACGAAAACCAAATAGTAATCCCAAAACGTTTAGCCGCGGTGCATTAACTACCCACCTCGTTCCCTGTTTTTTGCCATAAAAAAAGAAATCAGCCAATACGAGACGTGGGGTGCGTATGCATCCAATGACTTGAGACTACTTAGCACAACATTATTGGTTACATGCATTAACATTTTATTAGTTAAATCAAAGGTCAAAACTTGGTGCAAAATGCAAAGGGGACCAATAAACCAGTAAACATCAATGTTCTCTCGTTTGGCCCCAACTAGAGGTCCGGTGAGGTGACTATAGTGCAGCGGCACGGAGGGGGACGCAGATGCATTGACTTACTGCACCTGCCTTTGGGTGTGTAGGACAGGTGGACCCAACAGGTGGCGGGCCCACATGTCATACAGCGAAAGGGAGGTGTAGTTAAGGCACCGAAGCTCAGTCCCATAGGGACGCAACTTCATTGACTTACTGGACCTGCCTTTGGTGTATGACAGGTGGGCCCAACAGGTGGCTGGCCCACCTGTCATACAACCAAAGGTAGTCTTCACTTCTCATATACTCCCCGCTAGTCCAATCTATGAAATCCTATGCACCTACGCACCCTAAACAAGGTTCTAAAAAAATGCACCCTAACCAAGGGCAAGAGTGATCACTTCAATCGCAAGATCAGTTGACTAGAAGCTAGACCCGTGGAGGCGATGAGCGCAAGCATCAGCCGGATGTGCCAGATGGTCCACGATGCCGGCCTGCAGCCCGACACCGAGGAACGTCTACAGGTCGTGCTTGAGGCCGCCAGGGCGAGAGGCCGCTTGGACGACAACTTCGTTTCCTTGTTCGACGAGGTCCTCATTGGCTTACTCGACAAGTTCACCATCGTCAAGAAGCTCGCGGACGATCTTGACGTATGCCTCCCGCTCACGCGCCCAGGCTCTGCGATGCCCGCCACCCTCAACTGCCTCTATGGTGACAACCTATTCGACGCATTGGTGGCCCTGCGACTGCCCGCCGTCGCGCCGGAGAATGTCCACCTCGAGGTTGCGCTCGCCGTGCAGCTCCTGGCGCAGGAAGACACCGTCGACATAATCACCCACGTCTACGCGCAAATCATCCACAAAGGACTACTACGTGCAAGAGGATGACGATAGGTCGCTGGCCTTCTTGGAATGCAGGGCAACCTTGGACAACATTGTTTAGGAGCATGTTGAGCTTGCTGCCAACGGCGCTGCTCCTCACTCGTCGGTTGGTGACCCGACACACTAGGGCGTGAGGATGTCGTTGATGGATCCATATGTATCTTTATCTTCCCGTCAAATCCATGTAGTAGTATATGGTACTACTAGTAATTATCTTACCTTTCGCATCAACTTCATAATTTTTGTACGTACTCCATGCATGAACCACGTCAGAACCAAACTTCTCATTACTCTAGGGAAAATCATTATTCATATCTATCAGTCGCGCCATGGAGCAGAACCAAATTTTACAAGTTACAAGTTCAAAATGAAAAGCCTGCCGTGTTTGCGTCGCACCCCCACACGGTTGGTCCGGCACGCCGCTCAAGGGGAATGTGTGCTGTGTTGCATTTTCACTTACAAGTGGGACCGCAGTTGAGCAAACCAATTATCGGCAAACCCGCACCCCGCCCATCGCGCGATGGCTGAGAAAATATGAGGGAGAAGAGATGCTTGTAGCATGGACTCCAAGAAAATTGGTGTCAGATGGGACTCGTGTGGGTGGCGTGTGTCGTAATGCTAGACGTGAATGCTAGTTATGGCCCATGCCACCCCACTATGTCGAGGTGTTGGTTACATAGAACAAATTTCCTGGAGTCCATGCTCAGCCCTCCTCTCTCTCTCTCTTCTCATCCGGCCAGCAGATGCGTGGGGCCCATTGTCAGTGAACACGCAAGAGGACCCACTGAACCTGCACATCTTTCACCTCGACGTGCTGGTGATGAAAAACAAATCCAATAAAGATCTTCGATGGCCGATTTTGGATTTACTCGAGAGTAAGATTCTATTTACAGTTTAACCCAAGATGCACATCACGTGGCTTCTACTAGCACTCCATTTTCTTGCATGACATGACCTAGATGCTGGAGGACCCACATGTCGGCAAAAGAAGGAAGAACTCGACCAAATCTTCTCCATGTTTAGACTGGAGGAGTAGGAAACACGGCAAGCCTTGTGCCTACATCATACTACGTACAAGCCCACCTCACGGCGTCACGCTATCACCATATTTCACGGCCTCCATGCAACACCAAGCTCTAGTTGATCTAACTAGAACTAACTATTATGCTAGCATACTCCAATATTAGGTTGGCTCTATGTGATGTGGTAACTTCATATAAGCGTATGCTTGCTATAATACTACGGTACTCACACTCCAAGAAGTTAAAACCATTCATAAATTGAGTTTAGACATGCATATGCAAATGTACCATTCATTACATACAACAAGTCATCAACACAGAATGACAACATGGATACATGTTGGATTATAGATTATTTCCAACAAAATATTCTACGAATACTAAAGTTTTCATCGCACAACAAATAACAAGCAATGAAATGAACTTCAGCTCAACCAATCCTCAACGTTGGGAACACTTGCTTTGAACCATAGGTGCTCTGGGAACTGCTAGCTATTGTCCATTGATACGTCTCCGTCGTATCTATAATTTTAGATTGTTCCATGCCAATATTATTCACTTTCATATAATTTTGGCAAGTATTTATATTATTTTTGGGACTAACATATTGATCCGATTGCCCGTGCGGTTCCTGCATGTTGCATGTTTTATGTTTCGCAGAATATCCATATCAAACGGAATCCAAACGGGATAAAAACAGATGGAGCTTATTTTTGGAAAATATGGAAAATTCCAGAAGAAAAATCCATGCGAGACGGTGCCCGAGGTGGTCACGAGGCAGGGGGGCGCGCCCCTTCCCCCTGGGCGCGCCGCCTACCCTCGTGAGCCCACCGTAAAGCGGTTGATTGTCTTCTTTTGCCGCTAGAAAGATAATATTCGGAAAAAAATCTGGGCGAAGGTTTCAGGCCAACCGGAGTTACGGATCACCATATATACGCGAAACGGTGAAACAGAGCCAGAACAGAGCGCAGAAACAGAGAGATAGATCCAATCTCGGAGGGGCTCTCGCCCCTCCCAATCCATGGGAGCCAAGGAACAGAGGGGAAACCCTCCTCCCATCTAGGGAGGAGGTCAAGGAAGAAGAAGAAGAAGGGGGGCTCTCTCCCCCTTGCTTCCGGTGGCGCCGGAACGCCGCCGGGGGCCATCATCATCACCGCGATCTACACCAACACCTCCGCCATCTTCACCAACATCTCCATCACCTTCCCCCTCTATCTACATCGGTCCACTCTCTCGCAACCCCCTGTACCCTCTACTTGAACATGGTGCTTTATGCTTCATATTATTTTCCGATGATGTGTTGCCATCCTATGATGTCTGAGTAGATTTCTATTGTCCTATCAGTGATTGTTGAATTTCTATGATTGGTTTGAGTTGCATGTTTTATTATTGGTGCTGTCCTATTGTGCCCTCCGTGTCGCGCAAGCGTGAGGGATTCCCGCTGTAGGGTTTGCAATATGTTTATGATTTGCTTATGGTGGGTGGCGCGAGTGACAGAAGCATAGACCCGAGTAAGTAGGTTGTTTACGTATGGGATAAAGGGGACTTGATGCTTTAATGCTATGGTTGGGTTTTACCTTAATGAATCTTTAGTAGTTGCGGATGCTTGCTAGAGTTCCAATCATATGTGCATATGATCCAAGTAGAGAAAGTATGTTAGCTTATGCCTCTCCCTCAAATAGAATTGCAATAACGATTATCGGTGTAGTAACATAGTCAGTTGCCTAGGGACAATTCCACAACTCCTACCACCACTTTTCCACACTCGCTATATTTACTTTAGTTGTGTTTTTATCTTAGAAGCCCCTAGTTTTATTTTCGTGCTCTTTACTTTCTTGCAAGCTTACCCGAAAACACCTACAAAGTACTTCTAGTTTCATACTTGTTCTAGGTAAAGTAAACGTCAAGCGTGCGTAGAGTTGTATCGGTGGTCGATAGAACTTGAGGGAATATTTGTTCTACCTTTAGCTCCTAGTTGGGTTCGACACTCTTACTTATCGAAAGAGGCTACAATTGATCCCCTATACTTGTGGGTTATCAAGACCTTTTTCTGGCGCCGTTGCCGGGGAGCAATAGCGTGGGGTGAATATTCTCGTGTGTGCTTGTTTGCTTTATCACTAAGTAATTTTTATTTGCTGTTCTTAGTTGTTTTCTATCTTTAGTTATGGTTAGGAAACACAAAATACCAAAAAAATTAGTAGTACCTACTGAATCAATGGTTGAAGAACCACTCAAAATCTATCACACTGCTGAAGCTTATTACTTGGATCATCTTCGATCCCTCTGTGCTCGTGCTGAAACCCCAACTAGCTTAGTTGAGGGAAAATCTTTGGATGAGCATGCTTGTTTTGCGCGACACCGAATATCTCAAAAAGGGAAACTTTTGCAGCATCCAATTAATACTATGCAATGCTATGCTTGGAATTTATGCGATTATTATGATTTTACTTGTTGTTCTGAAAACCCTAAGAAACACCTTCCCTACCAATGTGAGCTTATTGATAATGGAATCTTATCCTCGTATGCTAAGGGTGTTTATAATTAGTATGATGTTCTACAAATTGAAGAATTTGTTGCTTTTAAGGGTGCTTACGAAATTGCTTCTTTGATTGAAAAGTATGGTGCTACTCTTTACAAATCTGAAAATTTTGCCATACTTAAAGCTATGATAATTATGCTTCTAATCCTTATGTTAAACCATATATTGAGAACTACTCCGCTGTCCAAGAAGAGACTAATATTTTGTAGGAAGCTATGGAAGAAGAAATTGATGAAACTGTGAGCTCATTGGATGAAAGAGATGATGAGGAGAGCGAAGAACAAAAGGAGGAAGAGCGGATTAGCTACCCGTGCCCACCTTCTAATGAGAGTAACTCTTCAACTCATACATTGTTTAATTCCCCTTCGTGCTTACCAAAGGATGATTGCTATGATCCCGTTGATTATTTTGAAATACCCCTTTTTGATGATGCTTGCTATGCTTGTGGCCAAGATGCCAATATGAATTATGCTTATGGAGATGAACTTGCTATAGTTCCTTATGTTAAACATGAAATTGTTGCTATTGCACCCACGCATGATAGTCCTATTATCTTTTTTAATTCTCCCGACTACACTATATCGGAGAAGCTTGCACTTATTAAGGATTATATTGATGGGTTGCCTTTTACCATTGCACATGATGATTTTGATAGATGTAATATGCATGTGCTTTCTCCTCCTACTTGTAATTATTATGAGAGAGGAACTATATCTCCACCTCTCTATGTTTCCAACACGATAAAATTGCAAGAAACTGTTTATACTATGCATTGGCCTTTACTATGTGTGCATGAATTGTTCTTTTATGACAGGCCGATGCATAGGAAGAGAGTTAGACTTTGTTGTTGCATGATATATGTTACTTTGTGCTCACTACTAAATTACAAATCATTGTTAATTAAAATTGGCTTTGATATACCTTGGGATCCGGGTGGATTCACTACTTGAGCACTATATGCTTAGCTTAATGGCTTTAAAGAAAGCGCTGCCAGGGAGACAACCCAGAAGTTTTAGAGAGTCTTTTATTTCGGTTGTGTGCTTTTATAGAGTTTAGAAATAAAAATAATGTGCCAAGGTTTGCCTTTAGGATGTTTACAATACTTGTTGGTTTGTACGCTGCAGGACAGAAACTTTGGCTATAGTGCGCGATTTTTAATTTTTTTACTAGAACATCAAATGGTTCTAATTCTTTTTGCACCGTATTTCTGTACAAATTGTTTATTGTTCCTAATTTTGGCAAAATTTTTCAAGTATCAGAAGTATGTTGAATGTTCAGATTGCTACAGACTGTTCTGTTTTAGACAGATTCTGTTTTTGATGCATAGTTTGCTTATTTTGATGAAACTATCAATTTATATCACTGGATTAACCCATGGAAAATTTATATTACAGTAGACACCATGCAAAAACAAAATATGAGTTGGTTTGCAACAGTACTTATAGTAGTGATTTGCTTTATTATATTAACGAATCTTACCGAGTTTTCTGTTGAAGTTTTGTGTGGATGTAGTGTCTAATCGAGGATGTTTCGATGTGAGAAGAAGGAAGAGAGGCAAGAGCTCAAGCTTGGGGATGCCTGAGGCACCCCAAGTAAATATTTAAGGAGACTCAAGCGTCTAAGCTTGGGGATGCTGGTGAGGCATCCCCTCTTTCTTCAACAAGTATCAGTATGTTTTCGGATTCGTTTCATTCATGTGATATGTGCAAGTCTTGGAGCATCTTTTGCATTTAGGTCTTTATTTTTCTTTTATGCACCATGCTGGTATGAGATAGTCCTTGGTTGATTTATAGAATGCTCTATGCACTTCACTTATATCTTTTGAGTATGGCTTTATAGAATGCTTCATGTGCTTCACTTATATCATTTGAAGTTTGGATTGCCTGTTTCCCTTTACATAGACAACCGCCATTTGTAGAATGCTCTTTTGCTTCACTTATATTTGTTAGAGCATGGGCACATCTTTTGTAGAAAGAATTAAACTCTCTTGCTTCACTTATATCTATTTAGAGAGATTACAGGAACTGGTCATTCACATGGTTAGTCATAAAATCCTACATAAACTTGTAGATCGCTGAATAGGATATGTTTGATTCCTTGCAATAGTTTTGCGATATAAAGATGGTGATATTAGAGTTATGCTAGTGGGTGGTTGTGGATTGTAGAGACACTTGTGTTGAGGTTTGCAAGTCCCATAGAATGCACATATGGTAACCGTTGTGTGACAAATTTGAAGCATGGGGTGTTTCTTTGATTGTCTTCCTTATGAGTGGCGGTCGGGGAGGAGCGATGGTCTTTTCCTACCAATCTATCCCCCTAGGGGCATGCGTAGTAGTACTTTGCTTCGAGGTATAATAAAATTTTGCAATAAGTATATGAGTTCTTTATGACTAATGTGAGTCCATGGATTATACACACTTTTACCTTTCCATCATTGCTAGCCTCTTCGGTACCGTGCATTGCCCTTTCTCACCTCGAGAGTTGGTGCAAACTTCGCCGGTGCATCCAAACCCCGTGATACGATACGCTCTGTCACACATAAGCCTCACTATATCTTCCTCAAAACAGCCACCATACCTACCTATTATGACATTTCCATAGCCATTCCGAGATATATTGCCATGCAACCTCCATCATCATCATATACATGACTTGAGCATTCATTTTCATATTTCTTTGCATGATCGTAAGATAGCTAGCATGATGTTTTCATGGCTTGTCCGTTTTTTGATGTCATTGCTACGCTAGATCATTACACATCCCGGTACACCGCTGGAGGCATTCATATAGGGTCATACCTTTGTTCTAGTATCGAGTTGTAATATCGAGTTGTAAGTAAATAAAAGTGTGATGATCATCATTATTAGAGCATTGCCCAAAAAAAAGGGAGAGGCCAATGAAGCCTCAAAAAAAATGGGGCCAAAGAAGCCCGCAAAAAAAATAAAAAATAAAATAAAAAGGGGCAATGTTACTATCTTTTTTTCCACACTTGTGCTTCAAAGTAGCACCATGTTCTTCATGTAGTGAGTCTCATATCTTGTGCTTCAAAGTAGCACCATGTTCTTCATATAGATTGTCTCCTATGTAGTCACTTCCATATACTAGTGGGAATTTTCATTATAGAACTTGGCTTGTATATTCCAACGATGGGCTTCCTCAAATGCCCTAGGTCTTCATGAGCAAGCAAGTTGGATGCACACCCACTTAGTTTCTTTTGTTGAGCTTTCATACACTTATAGCTCTTAGTGCATCCGTTGCATGGCCATCCCTACTCCTCGCATTGACATCAATTGATGGGCATCTCCATAGCCCGTTGATTAGCCGCGTTGATGTGAGACTTTCTCCTTTTTGTCTTCTCCACATAACCTCCATCATTATATTCTATTCCACCTATAGTGCTATATCCATGGCTTGCGCTCATGTATTGCGTGAGGGTTGAAAAAGCTGAAGCGCGTTAAAAAGTATGAACCAATTGCTCGGCTTGTCGTCGGGGTTGTGCATGATGGGGGCATTTTGTGTGACGAAAATGAAGCATGGCCAAACTATATGATTTGGTAGGGATAAGCTTGCTTTGGCCTTGTTGTTTTGAAAAGACATGATTGCTTTATTGGTACGCTCGAAGTATTGTTGTTTTTATGTGAAATGATAGACTATTGCTTTGAATCACTCGTGTCTTAATATTCATGCCATGATTAGACATATGATTAATATTATGCTAGGTAGCATTCCACATCAAAAATTATTCTTTTTTTTATCATTTACCTACTCGAGGACGAGCAGGAATTAAACTTGGGGATGCTGATACGTCTCCGTCGTATCTATAATTTTTGATTGTTCCATGCCAATATTATTCACTTTCATATACTTTTTGGCAACTTTTTATATTATTTTGGGACTAACATATTGATCCGATTGCTCAGTGCAGCCTCTGTCTGCATTGCATGTTTTATGTTTCGCAGAATATCCATATCAAACGGAATCCAAACAGGATAAAAACGGACGGAGCTTATTTTTGGAAAATATGGAAAATTCCAGAAGAAAAATCCACGCGAGACGGTTCCCGAGGTGGTCACGAGGCAGGGGGCGCGCCCCTCCCCCCTAGGCGCGCCGCCTACCCTCGTGAGCCCACCATAAGGCGGTTGATGCTCTTCTTTTGCCGCAAGAAAGATAATATTCGGGAAAAAAATCTGGGCGAAGGTTTCAGGCCAACCGGCATTTCAGGTCTCCATATATACGCGAAATGGTGAAACAGAGCCAGAACAGAATGCAGAAACAGAGAGATAGATCCAATCTTGGAGGGGCTCTCGCCCCTCCCAAGCCATGGGAGCCAAGGAACATAGGGGAAACCCTCCTCCCATCTAGGGAGGAGGTCAAGGAAGAATAAGAAGAAGGGGGGCTCTCTTCCCCTTGCTTCCGGTGGCGCCGGAACGCCGCCGGGGGCCATCATCATCACCGCGATCTACACCAACACCTCCGCCATCTTCACCAACATCTCCATCACCTTCCCCCTCTATCTACAGCGGTCCACTCTCCCGCAACCCGCTGTACCCTCTACTTGAACATGGTGCTTTATGCTTCATATTATTTTCCGATGATGTGTTGCCATCCTATGATGTCTAAGTAGATTTCTGTTGTCCTATCGGTGATTGATGAATTGCTATGATTGGTTTGAGTTGCATGTTTTATTATTGGTGTTGTCCTATTGTGCCCTCCGTGTCGCGCAAGCGTGAGGGATTCCCGCTGTAGGGTTTGCAATATGTTTATGATTTGCTTATGGTGGGTGGCGCGAGTGACAGAAGCATAGACCCGAGTAAGTAGGTTGTTTGCGTATGGGATAAAGGGGACTTGATGCTTTAATGCTATGGTTGGGTTTTACCTTAATGAATCTTTAGTAGTTGCGGATGCTTGCTAGAGTTCCAATCATAAGTGCATATGTCCAAGTAGAGAAAGTATGTTAGCTTATGCCTCTCCCTCAAATAGAATTGCAATAACAATTATCGGTCTAGTAACATAGTCAGTTGCCCAGGGACAATTCCAAAACTCCTACCACCACTTTTCCACACTCGCTATATTTACTTTAGTTGTGTTTTTATCTTAGCAGCCCCTAGTTTTATTTTCGTGCTGTTTACTTTCTTGCAAGCTTACCCGGAAGCACCTACAAAGTACTTCTAGTTTCATACTTGTTCTAGGTAAAGTAAACGTCAAGCGTGCGTAGAGTTGTATCGGTGGTCGATAGAACTTGAGGGAATATTTGTTCTACCTTTAGCTCCTCGTTGGGTTCGAAACTCTTACTTATCGAAAGAGGCTACAATTGATCCCCTATACTTGTGGGTTATCATCCATATCGAGAGCAACGCGGGACTGATCATCCAGGCTGAAGCGGCATATATGAAGACCTGGGTAGGGAACCACCACAATGTCCGAGGTATAGATACAGTTGCTTCTCACAAATGGTAGTAACATTGTGTCAACAACAGCTGGATCTCCTTTCACCATCATTGGATAGTTTTGTCTAAGGAAGAGCGAGTTTTCTCCAAGACTATCAATACTGAACCAGGGAGAAGGTGCTGGTGCTAGCACACTAGTATCCATCCCGAATACCCTGCAACGGGTGTTGGAATAGGTCCGGAGAGGGTGACCGGGAGACAACACCTGCTCCCTCAGTAGTAACAATAGGAGTGCACCACATACAAATAAGAAGAGGTGATCCATCGAAATTAGTTGCCAGGCGCCATTGAGTATATAGGTTATGATCATCACCATAGTCATCTCCTCCTTGGTTATAAATTTTTTCAAGTATAGGTGGTGGAATGTTCACAGGACATTGGAAACACTTGAAGGTTAATTAGTAAAGGGAAACTTGCTAACCCACATGCATGTGGATGAAACAATTATAATTACGGTGGAAGACAAACATACTGAAACCATAAGGATTCCATGCAAAAACAGTGCCACGAGTGGTGGCAGCAAACATAAGACGCTCATATGTAATTGCATCACAGTACTCATCGTGTACAGAAATTGATTTTTGAGCAATATCCATGAAAGAGCCATGGAAGCAGTAACGACGACAACAAGCTTGTCCAAGATAGAAACAACTTCATAGTTCTTGTAATCCCAAGAGCGGTTAGGAACTCGACAAATTGCTATCTTCCGTAGACGACAGTCACCACGATCGTATTTGAATGTACGTAGATCATCTGTGTGCTCAACCTCAGGGCACTCTGAGATTTTTGGAAGTGGAATCCGCTGATGAGTGTGCACATTCACAAGTTCCCAGTCGCAGTTGTACCCAATATAAACAACCCAATCTCCATTTGCACCAGCCCAGGCCTTACCCTTACGCGATGGCTTCTTAACATCACACGTATCATTATCAAGCGGCATCAACTTTCACAGGGCGGGGCTTCCGTTGTCCATGACCATGCGAACAGGCTTATAGCAAAGAAGATAGGGGAGATCAAACCGCTCCTGGACCCTGGGGTTCCTTGTAATGATGTTATTAGTTGAGTCGAGAATGGTCTTGAATGAACCTGCCATGCTAGCCGAGGTGATGACATCGCAACAATCAGTGAGTTCCTCCGCCACGTCATCTTTCAGATCGGGGCAAGAATAATGGGGTCGTTTCCAGCCTATTCCCTCCATGGAGAAGATGATCGAACAATGGTAGAAGGAAGGGTGAAGGCAAATGGAGGAGGGAGGAAGAGCGTGCGACTGTAATTCCAAATCAATAAGGAAAAGCGAAGAGGTGGTGGACGGTTTCCATGGTACACGAAGAGGCCCCCCGGCCTACATAGACGTCCGTTCGGAAATTGTACAAAAGGACTCACCGTCACCTCACTGAAATGTTGGAACGGGACCACATGTCAACGAAGCATGGTGTGTAATTTCTCGTGCAAAATGCGATCTGGAGGCTTTGGCCCGAGGCGCCGCATTATTTATCGACCTTTATTTTTTTAATGGCGTGCCGTTCAGTTTTGAAGGACGACTAACTGGTACTGTATGCATAGAAAATATAAACTACTCTACCACTACTCCACCTATAGTACTAGTATCAAAAAAGATATATAGGCTGGAGCTTCAACGCTTTCTTGCTAAGGGCTTCCCACTTGCTTGTCACACTATCACCCTCTCTCTAGATCTAAAAAATATAGCCTCTCTCTCCCTCCTCACTCGTGGTCATAGATCCGCTGGGGAAGAACAGGACGTGCAACGTTGACGCACTCGGTATCGGCGAGCGAGGTCACGCACTGACGACAAGGCCGTCCTCTCAGACCTAGCGCCCTCACGGGATGGGCTCGGTCCCCAAGCTCGCTGTCGTAGTGTGTGCGGAGGACGACGACCACGAGCGAAGCCACTTCCCGCCGACCCTCAGGTATGGTACCTCTTTTCGAACCATACCCTTGTTTTGTTGCCCCATCTGCCACGTCGCTGCATGTCGATATTTTTCGACTCCACCATCTTCCCAATTTGGTATCCTCTGCTCTGCTGGTGACGAAGAGGAAAATCTTAATTTGCCCTATTAAAGGAAACCCTACTTCATGCAGACTAATCCATGTTTGGGATGAACAAGGAAAGGAAGGGAGAAAGTACTGTCCATGAGACTAGTCATCGAACCCGCATCTCGTTGAAAAGGGGAAAGTCAGTAGCTAAGGAATGAGTCTCGTGTCTCTAGGTTGAAAAAGGGTAGAAAGGGATGACAATGCAATAGAGAATGACCAGGTCAATTGGTTTGTTGTCCTCACATAGGAAAAAGGTGGCTAAAGAGAACAAAAAGGGACGTAATCCACATTTGCTGCCTGGATATTTGTTGCTCTGGGCACCACTCTATGCGTCTGTGGAGGTACATCGTACTGGTACACCCACTATCCGAATGGGCATCCCATGCTCTTATTGCCACTTTTTTTGCTGTTAGTATAATGCCAGCGGTAAAGTAAAGCAATGCTACTGCTAAAGTGATGCCACATTTAACTAATGCCGCACTCAGTCTAATGCCATCGATAAATTAAAGAAATGCCATTTAATGTCACTGGATTAGTTCAGGGTTAACTATTGATTGTGGATGTATTAAAGATTTTTCAGCTAAGGCATTCTAATGCTGTTGCACAGCCAGTATACCAACGATGAAACTTGTTACTACCTTCAGATTTTTGCACTGTTAATGCTTATAGATTACATACCTGTCGATTACATACCTGACATCATGATGTAATGTTAAGTCATTTCTTTTTGTACAGTGTCACTGAATTGTCAACTTTGTGATGGCATTTTATTGTAGTTGAACTGCACAAAATATGCTTAAAAGAAGAGGAAAGGTCAGGGATGGTTCATTTTTTAGAAAGAACTATATATGCCTTCCTGACATCAGCAGCTATTGCCTTATTTATTCCTTCAAACAGGTGGGGTATATGTTTACTAGCTGGTTGATATTTGTGCAGACAGATGTCTGCCCGAACAAACAAAGTGACCGCAATTTTGGTGGAATTGCACAAAAGAATAGTATATTCACTACATGCAGTGACATTTGAAAATAGGCACAGAAAGACTGGATAGTCACTTCATGGACTACAAAAAAGTAGTATTGTACTATTTATTGGCCAACACTAGGTTCTTCATTGCTTTGGTCTGATTATACAATGGGCATCATTTTGCCTAAGTTAGAGTTTGTATTCCGAAAATAGTCTCGCCGTGTGATCGAGAGAAGACCAAATCATATTGCAGTGGATGTTCCTCCGTCATGTGTGGTTCATTCTCATGGTTCCAGCTGTTGGTGAAACCACTTATGTTTGCAAGAGGAATTGTAGACTTCACAAACAAATTTGTCTTTCACTATGTATCGAATGTTGGCCCAGAGAAGCATCCATGTTAGTAGGAAGAACATTTGTTTTTTCTAGATCTTTTCTTTTGGAGCTACATATTTTTATATGATCTGTGAATCATTGAGATGCATTAACATGTTACTAGTTGGTTGTGAATTTGGGCTACTAATGAGAACATATTATAATGCCAGGCCTGTGAGTCTCGTCTGAACATTTTGAGCGTTTTGGCTCTTACTAATGTGCACAACATGATCCTGATTTCTATGTTCTCAGTGTTTACAAGTTACTAGCAGCTCCTTATTTCTGTTCTCTCAGTGTTTACAAGTTACTTATCAATCACTAGCTTGCCTACTAATACGCTCCTGACAATTTTAGTTGCGACGCAAGATCTGATGGTGGCAGTTTTCTGAATAAAAATGCCCATCTCTGAAGAAACTGACAAGCTGTTCTGAAGAAAATGCCATGCGAATCTAAAGATGCCATAAAAACGTTCACAAATGCCTTATTCCCAGCGAACGTTCATCAGCTAATGCAATCCTACACGTACACTATCCGACCTACTCGATCCTACACGAATAAATAGCGGATCACGCACGTACTACCTCCTTTCCGGTTTGTAGGGCTGAATTAAAAAATTTCACCAACCAAGATAGATGATGAGTGGTGGAATCATTTTTGACAAGGAGGGAGTACCTCATATGGATGATTCGAGTACACTAGTTTGACCGTCATGCCGAGAGTTGCACCGTCACCCAGCAAGGACGGGACGCACCACTGACGGGACGGGGCACGCTAAGCCATGCCTGCTTATGCACTGAATTTTGATGATTGTCGCGTTTCCCATGACACGCTGCTTCAACTACCTTGGTTGGTGAGATATTTTTATCACCGCAGCGTTTCCTGTCACATGCTGCTCCAGGTACACTATCCGCCTATAATTACTGGTTCCCGGTGTTCTCCGATAGCACCGTCACCCAACTCGCCCTATCGGCTCCCCTAAAAAAACCCACCAGCCCGACGTCATTCGCCACTTGCCCTCGCTCTCGCCATGCTCGTCATGCCCGACCGTCCACAATAGGCGACGCCAGAGGCGCTCACCGCCGAAGATAGTGATTAGTTATTCACCGGAAGGAAGACGGAGGGAGGAGGCACCTCCTGGCGGAGGAGCAGCGTATCGCTGATTTGTGCCGCCAGCGGGGCATGGAGCAGCAGCGCACCGCTGCTTTGAGTTTCGAGCAGAGTACCCACGACTAGGCTGACTGCATGGAGGCCGGCACCCGGCAAATAGCCCAAGAGGCTATCGGGCACGCACGCGTGCGTGACGCCGAATTTTACTACCAGCTCGTCAAGTGGGTTTCCCGCTTAGAAGACGAAGCTTCGTTGGACTACACTGGCATAGAAATGGCCAATGCGCACGAGCAACGCGCCCTATCGCACATCCCGCAAGTCTGAGGTGAGGAGGAGGACGTTGGTGCCGACATTTAGCATGTACCACAGATGGCGGCCGACATCGTCTAGTTAGCTAGGAGTAAGTCAGTACTTGTACACTAGAGTATTAGTGGGAGTAGATAGTTAACTTGGCTATGATGGTTGTCAACGTGGAAGTTCAGTACTCTATGTCTGGTCAGACCTGTTACTTTGCTCTGTATGTTGAACTTTCCGTGTGAACATATGGAATGGGCTGTTATTTTTTAAAATGGGATGTATTTGTTCGCCATGGGTTTACAGCCTGACTTCTGGGCCTACAAGGTTGATGCGTACACAATCAGGAGATGATTGTACGTGGAGAGGATGCCAGGAGGGACCCACCAGGGTCATGGCAGTACGCAAGCAAGTGCCTCCTTATTTCAAGCCAGAAAAATGGTTTCTCCTAATGGATTTCTGACATCCGGGTCCCATGCCATTGTCAACATAGTCAATAAACGAGAGAATTGCACAACAAGCGGCTGACACAAGGGACCCAGTAGCTTGCTTATTTTTTTTGAGTGAAGTATCTTGCCCAGTTATCTTTGTTTTTAAGACGGAAGCAGGGTGTCAACTGGGCTGTACGGGGCACTCTGGCCTGTCTAGCCAGCCTTTTCTTTTAGGTTTACCACAAGACCAGCCCAGTAGTTTTTTTCTTTCTGAAAATGGCTAGCCCAGTTTTTTTGTTCTTTTGCAGAATACCCAACCGAGGCCTACTTGCTTTAACAACCCTGTTGGGCTGCAAATCTTTCAAAAAGAGAAAATGGGCTATCAGTAATGAGAAATGGGTTGTACATTTTTAAAACAAATCAAACCGGCAATTAGTTTGAAATTTCTTTTTTTTTTCATTTCGAGATTTTAGATTCCATTGATTTTTATGCATGGACAATTATTTGGATTTTAGATTGATATGAATTTATTTTTATAATTAATTTGAATGTGACTCGAAATGTCAGGATTGAAAATAGCTGACCACACCAAAATATGCAAAATTTCGTATAATTTTTAAAGGTGGCCACAATATGGGTTGTAATGCTAACAAAAATAAGATGGGCTCCAAAAAATCCTTAAGAATTGGCGAATGTGCTGTTAATTATTAGAAATAATGGCAAATGGGTTGTATGTTGTTTTCCACACATTTGAGGCTGACTTGTGCGCCTACTATAGGTTGACGCGTACGATTTCCTAAAAAAAGGTTGACGCACACGCAACACCATGTCAACTTAGTCAACACACGAGAGCAGTAACTGTTGGATGTCCGTCCAACGACCGTCATGCTTCTTTAATCTCTGCTCTTCCTGCTCCAGTCGCTTAAACAAGCACCGGCGGGACTGCTCCCTCCTCCCCGGTCGCCTGTGCTGCCGGGCAAGCCTCACCGCCCCACCGTACTCCCATCAGTGGCCTAGCCATCCCTCTAGTCTCCCACACCTGCTGTTATTCTCCCGCGATGGCAAACGAACCAGTAAACCCTCGTACTCCCCTCCGCATGGGAAACAACTGCCTAGTCTTTCCTGGCACCGTGTCATTCCCTTCCTAGGCTTCACCGTCGTCCACCGCCCTGGTGCTCTCATCGTGGCATGGTCAACGTGGTCAATGAACGACATCCATCCGAAGTGGATTGTATGTGGAGAGGTTGACAGCTGGGTCCACGGCCGCACGCACGGAAATGCCTCCTTATTACACGCAAAATAATGGTTCCTCTACATGACAGCTGGGACCCACCGGATGGGCCTCTGTATTTCGTGAAGAAAACGTTCCCCTCGCCGACAGCTCGGACCCACCATCTGTATCTTCGCACGCCAGGAAGTGCCTCCTTATTACGCAAAAAAATGAATACTCCCCCTACTAGCTGGGACCCACCGTAGTGGGAGGCTAACTTGTGGGCCTACTAAGTTAATGCGGACGGAGGACTTTGTCAACTTAGTCAATATGAATGATTCTAGCTCTAGTGACCGTACGATGTCCATCCACGGGCGTAGTGCTTCTTGAACCTCTGGCCTTCTTGCTCCATTCGCCCAAACCAGAGCCGGTCGTGCCGCCTGCTCCTGCCTCCGGTGGCCGGCTCTGCTACCGCGCAGGCCTCACCGCCCCACCCTACTCCAACCTCTGGCCAGGCCATCCCTCTACTCACCCACAACCCCTGTTATTCTGCGGCGATGGCAGCCTCATACCTCAGCCGAACCAGTCAACCCTCGTGCTCCTCTCCGCGTGGGCATCCACTGCCATGTCTTTCCCGGCTCCGCGTCGTCCCCTTCCTAGTCCTCGCCGTCGTCCACCGCCTTGGTGCTCTCAGCGTGGCGTGGTCAATGTGGTCAAGGAACGACTTCCATCGGAAGAGTACTGTACGTGGAGAGGCTGACAGCTGGGTCCACGACCGCAGCAAGGAAGTGCAACCTTATTACATGTAAAATAAGTTTTCCTACACCTGATAGCGGGGACCCACCGGACGAGCCACCGTATTTTGCAAAAAAACGTTTCCCCCCTAACTGCTGCGACCCACCTGCTACATCTTCGCACGTGAGGATGTGCCTGACTGTCGGGACCCACCTGGTCGAAGCGTACGTAGCGTTGTCATTCTGGTCACGAACGTGTATGTACATACTGGTCGATTGGTCTGTCTGCAAGCTGCAGCGATGAACCGTGGCCGAGTAAGGAAGGGCATGTGTCGTAGTAGAGGCGCGCATGTTGCATGTACACGTACGTACAACCAGGGTGCAAGAAAGTAAATACGGCCACATACGTACATACAGGCGGGGTCCCGAACGCCTACTTGCGCATATGTACGGCTAGGGCTCGTGTACATGGAGAGGCAGCAACGGCGTCCTGTTCATGGGCAGCCAACCGGCTGGGTGAGGAGGAGGACATCGGTGCCAGCATTTAGCATGTAACGCAGATGGCGGCCGACATTGTCTAGTTAGCTAGGAGTAAGTTTGCACTTGTACACTAGAGTATTAGTGGGAGTAGATAGGTAACTTGGCTATGATGGTTGCCAACGTGGAAGTTCAGTACTCTATATCTGGTCAAACCTGTTACTTTGCTCTGTATGTTGAACTTTCCGTGTGAACATATGGATTGGGCAGTTATTTTTTAAATGGGCTTTATTTGTCCGCCACGGGTTTAGAGGTTGATTTCAGGGCCTATTAGGTTGACGCGTACACAATCAGGAGATGATTATACGTGGAGAGGATGACAGAAGGGACCCACCAGGGTCATGGCAGTACGCAAGCAAGTGCCTCCTTATTTCAAGCCAGAAAAATGGTTCCTCCTAATGGATTTCTGACAACTAGGTCCCATGCCATTGTCAACATAGTCAATAAACGAGAGAATTGCACAACGAGCGGCTGACACAAGGGACCCAGTAGCTTGCCTAGTTTTTTTGAGGGACGTATCTTCCCCACATATCTTTGTTTTTAAGACGGAAGCAGGGTGTCAACTAGGCTGTGCGGGGCACTCTGGCCTGTCTAGCCAGCCTTTTCTTTTAGGTTTACCACAAGACCAGCCCAGTAGTTTTTTCTTTCTGAAAATGGCTAGCCCAGTTTTTTTGTTCTTTTGCAGAATACCCAACCGAGGCCTACTTGCTTTGTCCGCCCTGCTCGGGTGCAAATCTTTCAAAAAGAGAAAATGCGCTATCAGTAATGAGAAATGGGCTGTACATTTTTCAAACAAATCAAACCGGCAATTAGTTTCAAATTTCTTTTTTTCATTTCTTTTTTTAGATTCCATTGATTTTTATGCGTGGAAAATTATTTGGATTTTAGATTGATATGAATTTATTTTTAAAATTAGTTTGAATGTGACTCGAAATGTCAGGATTAAAAATAGTTGACCGCACCGAAATATGCAAAATTTCTTATAATTTTTAACCGTGGCCACAATATGGGTTGTAATGCTAACAATAAGAAGATGGGCTCCAAAAAAATCCTTAATAATTGGCGAATGTGCCGTAAATTATTAGAAATAATGGCACATGGGTTGTATGTTGTTTTCCACACATTTGAGGCTGACTTGTCCGCCTACTATAGGTTGACGCGTACGATTTCCTAAAAAAGGTTGGCGCACACGCAACACCGTGTCAACTTAGTCAACACACAAGAGCAGTCACCGTTGGATGTCCATCCAGCGACCGTCATGCTTCTTCAATCTCTGCTCTTCATGCTCAAGTCGCTCAAACAAGCGCCGGTGGGACTGCTCCCTCCTCCCGCGGTTGGCTGTGCTGCCACGCAGGCCTCAGTGCCCCACCGTACACGCATCAGTGGCCTAGCCATCCCTCTACTCACCCACACCTGCTGTTATTCTCCGGCGACGGCACAAGAACCAGTAAACCCTCGTACTCCCCTCCGCGTGGGAAAAAACTACCAAGTCTTCCCTGGCTCCGTTTCATTCCCTTCCTAGGCTTCGCCGTCGTCCACCGCCCTCGTGCTCTCATCGTGGTGTGGTCAACTGGTCAACGAACAACATCCATCGGAAGTGGACTGTATGTATAGAGGCTGACAGCTGGGTCCACGGTCGCACGCAAGGAAATGCCTCCTTATTACGCGCAAAATAATGATTCCTCTACCTGACAACTGGGACCCACCTGATGGGCCTCTGTATTTCGTGAAGAAAACGTTCCCCTCGCTGACAGCTCGGACCCACTATCTGTATCTTCGCACGCAAGGAAGTGCCTCCTTATTACGCAAAAAAAATTAATACTCCCCCTGCTAGCTGGGACCCACCATAGTGGGAGGCTAACTTGTGGGCCTACTAAGTTGACGCGGATGGAGGACTTTGTCAACTTAGTCAATATGAACGATTCTAGCTCCAATGACCGTAAGATGTCCATCCAATGGTCGTAGTGCTTCCTCAACCTCTGTTCTTCTTGCTCCAACCGCCCAAACCAGAGCCGGTCGTGCGGCCTGCTCCTGACTTCGGTGGCCAGCTCTGCTGCCGCACGGGCCTCACCACCCCACCCTACTCCAACCTCTGGCCAGGCCATCCCTCTACTCACCCACAACCCCTGTTATTCTGCGGCGACGGCAGCCGAACCAGTCAACCCTCGTACTCCTCTCCGCGTGGGCATCCACTGCCGCGTCTTCCCCGGCTACGCGTCGTCCCCTTCCTAGGCCTTGCCGTCGTCCACCGCCTTGGTGCTGTCAGCGTGGCGTGGTCAATATGGTCAAGGAACGACTTCCATCAGAAGAGTCCTGTACATGGAGAGGCTGACAGCTGGGTCCACGGTCGCAGCAAGGAAGTGCAACCTTATTACGTGTAAAATAAGTTTTCCTACACCTGACAGCGGGGACCCACCGGACGAGCCACCGTATTTCACGAAAAACCGTTTCCCCCCTGACAGCTGGGACCCACCCGCTACATCTTCGCACGCAAGGATGTGCTTGACAGTTGGGACCCACCTGGCCGAAGCGTACGTAACGTTGTCATTCTTGTCATGAACATGTATGTACATCCTTCCTATCTTGGTCTGTCTGGAAGCTACAACGATGAACCATGGCCGAGTAAGGAAGGGCATGTGTCGTAGTAGATGCGCACACGTTGCATGTACACGTACGTACAACCAGGGTGCAAGAAAGTAAATACGGCCACGTACGTACATACGGGTGGGGTCTCGAATGCCTAATCACGCATACGTACGGCTAGGGCTCGTGTACATGGAGAGGCAGCGACGACGTCCTATTCATTTGCCGCCAACCGGCTGGGTTGGAACAGAGAAATTGCGTCGTCGTCAGTACAAGAAATATCTCAACTAGTGACCTCCACTATTGGTCACTGAAAGGTCATAGTTTTCAATTTGTGACCTTTTTGTGACAAAAAACATAACGTCAAAAGCTGGGGTTCGTTAATTGACTATAGCGACCTTTCTTCTGGAATGGTCGTAGACGTTTATGACCAAAAAAAAAGGTCGTAGATTTTACGACCAATTATTTTGGTCACTAGCAATCCGACCACACCACGTCAGATCCACCGTGGCAAGCTGACGTGGCAGAATTACGACCAAATGAAAAGGTCGTAAAATAGAATCAGCCCGGTCCATTTCAGCCGTCTACATGGGCCAAGCCCAATAATTCGGCCCGTTTAATTTATTTTTTCCTCTTTGTTTTGCTTATGTGTATGGGCCTGGCCCAGTAATTTGGCCTTTTATTTTCTGGGAATGGAGCCTTTTTCTGATGAATTTTTTTATAGTCCACTATTGTTTTGGGCCACAGCCTTTTTGGTCTAGTTTGAATTTGGGCCTTGGCCTTTTTATTTTCTGCTATGCAGCCTTTTATAATTTTTTTTCTTACAGTCATATCTTTATTTAGGCCCAAGCCTTTTTGGTCTAATTCTTGTTTGGGCCTTGGCCTTTTTAAAGCCCAAGTTCTCATTTTGCATAACTATAAACAGAAAGGCCCAGGTGCACAAGTGATCCAGAAGCCCAGGTTCAAACAACAAGGCCCAGGTGCACAAGTGATCCACATAACTTCACAGAAAATAAACACAGGTTCACAAGATCATAACTTCACAGGTTCACATAACTTCACAGGTTCATAAGACCACATAACTTCACAGGTTCACATAACTTCACAGGTTCAAACTAGGCAGCAATGCAACAAAATGCTCAAAGACAAACTGCACAAGAGGTTCACAGCCATCAAACTAGGCAGCAATGCAACTACCTGCTCAAACTGCACAGCCATCAAACTGCCTTAGCTCCAAAGAGAGCCATCAAGTGGGCTAACTTCTCTTCCTGTTCTTGAGACTTCTTGCGCAGCAGCTCAAGTTCCTTGTCGCGTGCAGCTTCAGATTCTTCCGCCTTCATCTTGATTGCCGTCAATTCTTCTTGCACCAGTTCAGCTTGAAGCTCGGACCTCTCCGACTTCGCTCAAGGTCACGAACATGAGCAAACACTTCAGCGGTTGCTTTATGGAGTTGTTCCTAGATGATCGGAGCCCAACATTCGTGAGGAATGTGCTTTTCTTGACAGATTTCGACAATACTTCTTCGACAATTTGAACAGTAGACTTTGGCTCTTCACCTTCTGGTACCGGCGCATCCTTCATTTCTTCCATCTCAAGCTAGCATATGGAGGAAAATGATAGGCATTAGTGGAGAAACCAAACCAACACACAAATGGATTATTTGAAGTAACCAAACTAGCACACAAAATCTATACAAGATGATGACTAGTGACCTGGAGACATGCAATTGGAACAATATGATCGCTTCATTAAGCCTAGAATGGTGGTTCTATATAAGATGGCTTCCTGACTAACATTCAGATCAAATTTCATCATGTCATAAAAAATGCAACAAATAGCATCAAAGCATGGAACACAGCGTGTGTGAATCAAATAGCATGGAACTATCTTCATTAAGCCGTTCTAATATCTTCATTAAGCCTAGCATGGAACTATAAGCATGGAACTATCAAACAGCATCAAAGCATGGAACTGGCTCCGAATCAAACAGCATCAAATCATCAAAGCATCAAACAACATCAAAACAGAATAAAACAGGGCATGGACAAAGCATGGAGTGACTTACTATAGCAGCCTTGACTGGCTCCAAAAACCTGTGCTTCTTGTTGTTGTGGGTGGCCTTAAACAAGTCAATCGCAGACAGCTCCTCACCCTTACGCTCTTCTTTCTGAAATGTTTTTCAACAAAAATCAAAATGTTATTCAGCAAGAATCAGAAATGTTATCCAACGAGGATCAAACGGTAAGGCCTCTAGAGCAAAGTTCTCACAGTGGCAAAAATGTGTGTTGTGTAGTGCCTGGAACCAGTTCTCTGATTGTACACGACTTTTCCTCGATTCATCTTGTTCGACACACAGGTTCCCTACAAAAAAGCATACTGTCAGCATGATCTAGCACTAGCATATCATGTGTAGAACATAAAGCATCAAACAAAGCAGAGACAAACCTTGTGTCTTGGGGTAGACCACATCTCCACCAGAGCTTGCCATTCACCATCCGTCAGATCAGGTACCGGAGACTTGATGCTGACTTTATTTGCGGCTACGGTATCAAAATACTTCTTCTTTAGCTGATGGCGTCTGTTCTTTGAACTTTTCTGCAGAATATCTTTGCACGCGGTCTTGATGGTCTCTGAGTCTGTGTTCATCTCAAAATTTGCCTACCAAGACAACAAACAAGGTAGGAACAATATTAGTGATCATGCATAGGTGTAACAGAAAATAGATAGCACATTGACTATGAAACAAGTAGCTTACAGCAACTTTCCCAATGTAGTTCTCCAATAGACTAGCATTTTTTTGTATAGCTTGAAGTGAGGAAGAACTGGAAGATGGCTTGTTGCAACGAGTCCACACTCAGAAGCAAGCTTTGCTGACTGCAGAGGCTTCTCTGGACGCTTCAACCCTTCGGCAATTTGGATATGCACCTTGCTACCAAGCGACTTGGTGATCCTCTCTAGCCCTTTGCCCTTTCTATGTCTAGTCTTGGTAGTCATTGCATCTGAAAATGAAATTGAACTCATAAATTAGAATAGAAATCGACAAATGCAGGAATCGACAAAAGCATAATGATCATTCCATTTGGAAAATGCACTAGTAAAAGATAGCATTGCAAAGGTTAACTTGCCTGATTGAAGCACAAGCTACTGTTCTTCTTCATTGATGACAACATTCCTGTCAATAGAAGGTGCAACAGGGCTGAGCTCTGTGTGTACAGTGCCTGCTTCATCAATGCAGATGGTTCCTCCTTCATCTAGGGAGATAGTGCCACTTCCATCCATGCTGAGAGTGGTTCCATCATCCATGGGCGGCAACTCATCACCCATTTGCACCGAGGTCTCGAGTCCATCGCAGAGACTTTCTGATTGTCCGTCGCGATCGCCATCTTTTCTTTCTGCCTTGTGACTCTATCAAGGGCAGGTTCATCAGTTTCCAGGATCCTCTTTTTTTGTCCTAGAGCTGGGGTCATCACCCTTCTGGAGGCATTGCAGCAGATGTTTCGAGCTCTTCTTCTTCTTGTTGTCTTCTTAACACCAGGCCTCTTCGTCCTAGATTCCTTGATTGCCTCATATAAATAGCACGGAAAAAGCATTAGATCACAAGAGAAATATGTGAGCACAAGGAATAACATAGCATAAAGAACCCCAGCCCTCCAAGCAAGGCGAGTTTGCACCTTAACATCTTTCTCACTACAACATCATCCACTTCCTCTCCATCAATAACTTCATCCTCCTTAGGATTGTACTACAGGTCATCATTGATAACTCCACTACCTTCTTGAACCTCATCACTTCTACCTTCTCGTACATCATTTGTTTTCCTAATCATCGACGCTATTGCACCGATGCCAAGGGTCTGGAACATCCGATTGTTCCTCATGATATTTCTAGCCCTAACCTTCTCGTACTCGGTGAGAGGCTCTTCTTTGCATGATAAAGGAAACGTAACTATTAGGCGAATGTTTGGAATGTTTGGAACGCATGAATGTTTGGAATACATATCTTATGAAATTTTATTATCATTTAATCATAGTTATTCAGGTAAGGAAGACTAACAGCACACACGCACAATTAAGCCAGCTTATTCAGATTGCAGCAATACATTTCACTTAGCATATTAAGACACATATTTTATGAAACTGACAGTATAACCACAAGGAGCAAGTTGCATACCAACGGTTGGCCTCACGTTTGACCTTGTCATCCTTGCCATGGATGATCTTGAGGTGGTGCTTGCAAAATAGAATAAACAACAATCAGATACAACAGGGATAAAGTAAAATGATGCACTTGTATCAATAAAGGAAAGCATTTGGACCATCATGCACATACATGTAATACATGTGAAACAAACTTGATGGATCAACAATACAGTGATCTAGTGTTATTAATTAAGCAAACATGTAAGTGCACTAAACAAGCATGCATGTACACTGGAAAGATATGAAACATCTCTTAATATCTTCAATACATCAAGCAGGAGGTAGTAATGTACGTCAAGAAATCTTCCTAGTGCCTCATATAAAGTACACAACAAGCAAGCAAAGTGCTAGTAGTACTGCTGATGCAAACCCTAACCATATGTATGCTAGCAAGCAACTGAATTGAAGCAAACTATATATGTGAAGCAATGCATTAGCAGTAGTATATGTGAAGCAAACTACATCAAGCTAAGTGAATTAAGGTTGTGGTACGGAGACAAGAACAGAACTCACATGTATTACAATTATATATAGTTGGATACAAATACAGTGGCACATGAATTATACTTCAGTAATGTGGATTAGCAAAAACAACTATTTACAACAATTACTTTTATGTTTTAACTTGCAATTTTATCCATGTACCTGCAATCATCTATAAGCAAATGAATTACTCAATTGTTTTCCCTAATGGAGGCAAGCTTATGCATTCAGAGCAACTGATTGCCCAACAGTTGATGAATAAAGAAGCAAGCAGTGTTAACAATAATAGTAGGCCTTGAAATCATGCTTATGCAGGCAATTTAGAAGAGTATATTAAAGCACCAAAAATTATCAAGCACCAATATGGTATATATTAAAACTAGTCATACTGCCTTAACACACCAGGAATTACAATACCACAGTAAGTACTAAGCATTCTCTATTCACTGGAAAGAAGAACACAAGCTTCATGCACATATCATAAAAGAAGAACACTGCTACAAACCCCATGAACAATCAGGATGGGCGTGCAACAAGAACCCTAACCCCATCATGTTCTAGCCATGAACCAGAGGGAGATCATCCCCACGAACCCCATGAAACCTAACCCTGACCCCATGAACCCTAACCCTAACCCCATGAACCAGACGGAGATCCTAACCCTAGAAGATCCTATCCCTAGAAGATCCACCGAACCAGAGGGGAGATGGATCCAGCAGAGGAAGGGAGATGGATCCACCGAATATCAAGGGGAGATGGAGAAGTACCTAGGGGCGGATGATGTTGATGATGCAGCGGTGGTCGTCGTCGATATAGCCGCTGTCGTCGTCGATGTAGTCGATGTAGCCGCCGTCGTCGTCGATGTAGTCGATGTAGTCGATGTAGCCGAGGAGGATTAGATCGTCGGGGAGGGGCGGTATGACAGCGCCGTGGCGGCACGGAGCAAGGGAGGGAGTGGGGCGTCGGGGCGGCGCAGAGGAGGGGAGGGAGTGGGGCGGCCGGGCAGCGCGGAGCATGGGAGGGAGTGGGGCGGCGAGGCGGCGCGGAGGCGGGGAGGGAATGGAATGGGAAACTTTGGGGAGTGGGAGGAGGATCCAGCGTGTTTAGTGGGAGAGGGTGGTGGGTCCCGAATGGTAGTGGGAGAGAAGTGGTGGGAAATTTTAGTGGGGTGGGAGGAAAATTTGGTGCTAGGAGGAAATTTTGGAGGAAATTTTCACCAGTTTTTAGAGGTTTGGAGGCAGAAAAATAGGGTTTTTTTGTAAACTTTGTAGAAATCATGGTTAAAATCATACCGAGTAGCTCAAGAAAACATCCGTATTGCAAGTTTAGTATTTTTGCTAGTTGGTAGGCCACATTTGATGATGTGACGCGAAGGTCTCCCAATTTTTTGATTTTTTTTGGAATTTTTTACAGTGTTTTCAAAAACCGGCCGATTTCGTAGCGGCGGCCGTCTGTGGCTAGGGTTTGATCCGTGCCAATCTGTTGTCATTCTGTGATGAAATGCCTACCTGTGAAGCTAAAAAGCATTTTTGGCAAAAATAACGGGCAACCTATGGACGACCAGCAGTTCAAATTCCAGCCAGTTCCAGCTGAATCGGCCGAAGGTGGTCTGAATTGCCGGGAGTAGCTACGAGGGTCGGAAATGCATGCTTTTTGGCGACCGTCCGTAAAATAGGGTCTACTTTGAGATAGACATGGAATGCCGCCGTTAGGGGTGACCCTCCTTGTAGCCGCTTCACGGAAAACACATGTCTTTAGCATTCAAAAAATGAAAAACGGTTTTCCTTGCTAAACAAGTTGGAACCTCGCTTTGGCAACATTGTTTGCCATCACAAGACGGAGGCATGCACAAAATTTGGGCATATTATCAGAAACTATTCATCGGATGCGGCCATATCATTGCTAGTTTGGCTTGAAAGCCATGAATCTTCGCTCATGGTAGGTCGTTTTTTAGAACACTTTTTCAAGAAAACATCCTTTTTTCAAGTTTAGTATTTTTGTTAGTTGGTAGGCCACATTTGATGATGTGAGGCGGAGGTCTCCCAATTTTTTGATTTTTTGAATTTTTACGGTGTTTTCAAAAACCGGCCGATTTAAATCATGGCGACCGTCCGTGGCTAGGGTTTGATCCGTGCCAATCTGTTGTCGATTCTGTGATGAAATGCCTACCTGTGAAGCTAAAAAGCATTTTGGCAAAAATAACGGGCAAGCTATGGAGGACCCAGAGTTCAAATTCCAGCCGGTTCAATTTGAATCGGCGAAGGTGGTCTGAATTGCGGGAGTAGCTACGAGTCGAAATGCATGCTTTTGGCGACCGTCCATAAAATAGGGTCTACTTTGAGATAGACATGGAATGCCGCCGTTAGGGGTGACCCTCCTTGTAGCCGCTTCATGAAAAACGCATGTCTTAAGCATTCAAAAAATGAAAAACGGTTTTTCTTGTTAAACAAGTTGGAAGCTCGCTTTGGCAACATTGATTGCCATCACAAGACAGAGGCATGCACCAAATTTGGGCATATTATCAGAAACTATTCATCGGATGCGGCCATATCATTGCTAGTTTGGCTTGAAAGCCATGAATCTTCGTTCATAGTAGGTCGTTTTTCAGAACACTTTTTCAAGAAAACATCCGTATTGCAAGTTTAGTATTTTTGCTAGTTGGTAGGCCACATTTGATGATGTGACGCGGAGGTCTCCCAATTTGTTGATTTTTTTGAATTTTTTACGGTGTTTTCAAAAACCGGCCGATTTCGTCGCGGCGGCCGTCCATGGCTAGGGTTTGATCCGTGCTAATCTGTTGTCGATTCTGTGATGAAATGCCTACATGTGAAGCTAAAAAGCATTTTTGGCAAAAATAACGGGCAACCTATGGAGGACCCGCAGTTCAAATTCCAGCCGGTTCCAGCTGAATCGGCCGAAGGTGGCCTGAATTGCCGGGAGTAGCTACGAGGTCGAAATGCATGCTTTTGGCGACCGTCCAGTAAAATAGGGTCTACTTTGAGATAGACATGGAATGCCCCCGTTAGGGGTGACCCTCCTTGTAGCCGCTTCACGAAAAACGCATGTCTTAAGCATTCAAAAAATGAAAAACTGTTTTTCTTGTTAAACAAGTTTGAACCTCGCTTTGGCAACATTGTTTGCCATCACAAGACGGAGGCATGCACCAAATTTGGGCATATTATCAGAAACTATTCATCGGATGCGGCCATATCATTGCTAGTTTGGCTTGAAACCCATGAATCTTCGTTCGTGATAGGTCGTTTTTTAGAACACTTTTTCAAGAAAACATCCGTATTGCAAGTTTAGTATTTTTGCTAGTTGGTAGGCCAAATTTGATGGTGTGACGCGGAGGTCTCTCAATTTTTTGAATTTTTTTGAATTTTTTACGGTGTTTTCAAAAACCGGCCGATTTCGTCGCGGCGGCCGTTCGTGGCTAGGGTTTGATCCGTGCCAATCTGTTGTCGATTCTGTGATGAAATGCCTACCTGTGAAGCTAAAAAGCATTTTTGGCAAAAATAACGGGCAAGCTATGGAGGACCCGCAGTTCAAATTCCAGCCGGTTCCAGCTGAATAGGCCGAAGGTGGTCTGAATTGCCGGGAGTAGCTACGAGGGTTGGAAATGCATGATTTTTGGCGACTGTCCATAAAATAGGGTCTACTTTGAGATAGACATGGAATGCCGCCGTTAGGGGTGACCCTCCTTGTAGCCGCTTCACGAAAAACGCATGTCTTTAGCATTCAAAAAATGAAAAATGGTTTTTCTTGTTAAACAAGTTGGAACCTCGCTTTGGCAACATTGTTTGCCATCACAAAGCGGAGGCATGCACCAAATTTGGGCATATTATCGAAACTATTCATCGGATGCGGCCATATCATTGCTAGTTTGGCTTGAAAGCCATGAATCTTCGTTCATGGTAGGTCGTTTTTAGAACACTTTTCAAGAAAACATCCGTATTGCAAGTTTAGTATTTTTGCTAGTTGGTAGGCCACATTTGATGATGTGTGGAGGTCTCCCAATTTTTGATTTTTTGAATTTTTTACGGTGTTTTCAAAACCGGCTGATTTAAATCATGGCTGACCGTCCGTGGCTAGGGTTTGATCCGTGCCAATCATTTGTCGATTCTGTGATGAAATGCCTACCTTCTAGCCGCTTCATGAAAAAACACATGTCTTTAGCATTCAAAAAATGAAAAAGCGGTTTTGAAATTTTTACGGTGTTTTCAAAACCGTCGGATTTAAATCCACGGCGATCGTCCGTGGCTAGGGTTTGAGTCATGTTTTAGCATTCAAAAATGAAACTTATATTGTTTCATACATGAGCATGCACAAAAACCCATAATTTTATCTCTCATCCATGAGCATGCATAAAAAATTTCAATTCCCATCAATTACCAAACTAAATATTCATTGTTAAGAAATTGACATGTTTAGATGACACTGTCATACAGCATCCATGAGCATGCACAAAATTAAACCTGACATACTTAACATTGACAAGCTTAAACCCAACATGCTTAACATTGCCACTTCATTTTCTTAACATCTTCACTCCTCCTTCTTCTCCTTCATCAACTTTGATCGCTCAGTGGCGAATCCCAGCGGATGTACTCCTCTACCACAATTGGCATGGTCATGTCGCCCAGCTGTTGAATCGCCGGCGCCACTACCATCGCGAGGTCATCGTTAGGCACCGCCATCGCGAGGTCAGCATCAGGCACCACAATCGCGAGGTCGTCGTCAGCCACCACCATAGTAGGGTCGTCGTCAGCCACCACCATTGCAAGGTCGTCATCCCCGCTCTGCTCGTTTTCTTGCCCACTCTGCTCCTCGTCATCCCCGCTCTGCTCCTCGTCATCCCCGCAGCTGCTCCCACTGCCTGGCCAAATGCAACAAAGTGTGAACATGGTGTTGTCGTCGTGCTGGTAGAGGAAGCCAAAAGGACAGGAAGAAGAGAGGCGAGAAACTCTTGGCATCGTCGTCGTGCTGGTAGTACATGCGGCACATGGTGTTGTCGAACATCTTCACGGTGAACATGGCGTCGCCATCGTAGCGGAAGACAAGGAAGTACCCGAGCTGTAGCTCATGGGCGCGGGCGAAATGCTCCCAGCCAGGCCCTAGGTACATGTGGCCTTCAACATCGAACACCACCGACACGTCCCACAGCCTGTGAAGCCCGTTGCCGGCCTCCCGCAGCTTCACTTTGTGGGGCTCACGGCCGGTGAGCATCTTCCCAAACGTGTCAGGCAGCCTCTGAGCGAGGGTCAAGCAGTGGTTAATTGTGGCAAAAACATATCTGAAAAGAAATGAGTGATGATAAACATACCTGCCTACTACAAGATTTCTCAACTACAATCTCGAAGAACTCGAAACCTTCCAAGCCAGCCATCTCACTTCTCTGAAAAGCAGCATTGTAAATTAAACAACAGGACTAGACAGAAATAGGAAACAAGCACTTCAAAATAGTAGAATAATTACTACATGTGGCAAAAACATCAACACCAACAGCAACATCACTAAAATCTACTATAAAAGGACCAGAACACAACTAGAAGCATATCTACTATAAATGGACATATCTATAAATGACAGAAAATATCCCTATCTAAACCCAACCAAAAATGTAGCCCCACTCATCAAATCTGTCACTGAGCATCATCAAATCTATCACTGAGCATTCCTGATACTTTAATTAAACACAACCTAGTGCATCTAACCCCAACCAAAAATAACAAAAATTCCTCATGGCAAGTCAAACCTACACAACCTAGTACAGTACTACATGGAAACCAAGCTAGGCGCCCAAAATTAGCTACTCCAGCTCGTACTAAAAGAACCCTATTCTGCAGAGGGGGGGACGGTTCTTTAGGAAGAGGAACCCTAATCAGTGCCACGGAACCCTAATCTAATCAATAGGAAGAGGAACAGGAAGGAGTCGGCCGATTCATACCTTAGGAGGCCGTCGATGGAGGAGTTGGTCACCGTCGATGGAGGAGAAGGGGATGCCGGCAGCGGATAGGAGGAGTGGGTCCAGTGGATAATGGAGAGGAGGAGTGGGTCAAGTGGAGGAGGAGTGGGTCCACTTGTCAGCGAGTTCTGTATTTGATTTATTAAAAAGTGTGGCATAGAGTACGAAACCAACAACCTCTTCCTAGCCCAGTGGTCGAAACACAGTGACATAAGCGCCCGGTTGTGGGTTCGAGCCCCCGCACGCGCATATTTTTTGGCCACGCGCATATTTTTGGTAGCTTGGATACAATAGAAAAATGGCCCACTTGTCAGCGAGTGGGTCGAGTGGCCCACTTGTCAGTGAGGTGTGTGCTTGATACTTGACTAGTTTGATATATTCAAAAAGGTTGGCATAGAGTGGAAGACTAATAGCCTCGTCCTAGCCCAGTGGTAGAAACATAGTGAAACAAGCGCATGGTCGTGGGTTCGAGTCCCCGCTGGCGCATAATTTTTTTGCTCACAATGAAAATGGGTTCAGTTGAAGCAAAATTCAGTTAAAATAGCATCTTCAGTTCTGACCAAAATTCAGTTAAAACAGTATGATCACAACAACTACAAGACAACATTATGTATGATCACCAAAACTTGAAGGATTTTGCATCACATCACAACCATAACAATCACAACAATCACATAACTACACCAGCATCATAACAATCATATAACTACATAACAAAAGAAAACTTGTTCATCATTACAAAAGCAAACTTGTTCAACATAAGGAAAGCAAACTTGTTCAACATAACAAAAGCAAACTTGTTCAACATAACAAAAGCAAACTTGTTCAACCACATAACTACAAACTGAGACACGAGTGGTAGGGTCATCCCAATACCACAAACAACTCAATATCCCAGTGGTAGGGTCATCCCAATGATCCTCCGCCTCTTGCGAGCTCAAACCTTCTTTGGTGATTTGATTTTCTTCCATGCCTCGTAGGTGGCGACGCATCTTTTGCGGCGTGCTCGATGAGCTTGTTTGGCGATGGGCTGTCCCCCATAGTAGGTGGTCCAATTCTGTCGATCTTCGCTTCATTTTTGAGTAGGATGGGTGGATGAGGCTGGCTGCAAACTCAGCCAAAGACGCCACTTCTTTCCATTGTTTGGAACTCTCCATTTGCGCTGCAAGTCGGCGTACTTATCGAGGTTGATCTCAAACCAGACAACTTCAGCTTCTCCTTGTCGCCTCCAATGCGAAGCCAACAAGGTGTACAGCTTCTTCTCCTGCAGAGGCGGGCGGAGTTCCTTGGGCCTGCATCAAAATAATCTTTAGCATTCAAATTCATCTACTTCAAAAACTTGAAACTACAGAATTAAAATGGGTTCAGTTGAAGCAAAATTCAGTTAAAATAGCATCTTGATTATGACCAAAATTCAGTTAAAACAGTATGATCACAACAACTACTAAATGATCACAACAACTACAAGACAACATTCAGTATGATCAAAACAGCAAGCATAACATCTCAATGATGTATTTTTTTGTAATCTTTTGCATTACAAGACAACATTCATAACAACTACTAAATGATCACAAAAACTTGTAGACAACATTCGTATGATCACCAAAAACTACTTGAGCTGGATGTTTTTACCATTTGGTTGCTTCTTGGTGATGTGGTATACCAGGCGAGATCCTCCACGCATAACTGCAGAACTGCAGCAATTTGCGGAGGTTTGTCTTCCTGGTATACTCGACATCAACGCCGATATTCGAGAAAGCATGCCGCGAGCCTCCTCCTCATCTTGCGGATCATCTTGTCGGCTTCGTGCGGATTGCTGGTGCATATGACATCCAGCGGCTCCTTGGTGGATATCAACCTTGAGCGGCACGGTGTAGTCCCGCTTCGCCGGGGACGGAACGTCGTCGTCGACCACCAGCTCTCCTTGCGGACGCCTCACTGCGGTGATGCTTGGCGAGGCGGAGGAGTTGCTCCACGATGCCTCCGACATTCTCTTGGCGAGCGGAGGAGTTGCTCCACGATTCCTCCGCCATTGCCCTCTGGCCAGCGATGGTGGAGGCGGAGGGAGTTGCTTGATCTTTGGAGGCAGAGGGAGGTAGAGGGAGGAAGATGGGCGGCAATGGAATGAGGAGGGAGGCGAGAGGGAGGAAGATGGGCGGCAATGGAATAGGAGGGAGTTACACGGGCGTGGGAAGAAAACCCCTCTGCGTCGTGGGGAGTTGCCGGTGGAGGGAGGCGTGGGGAGTTGCCTCGAAAACTCAAACGTCCTGCCATTTGGAGGGGAGACGTGGGCCCTCCTGTTTCTGAAACGTCCAGGACGGGAGATGTGGTTTCTCCTGTTTCTGAAACAAAACAAAAAAATAACAACCATATTTTGCTCTAAAATTAATGATCATTGCAACCATATTAAGAGATCAAAACAGCAAAGTATGGCACCAAAACAACACCAAAACAACATCAGCCAAAACAGCAAAAAATGCCACCAAAATGGCACCAAAGTATCAGCCAAAATGGCACCAGAGTTTTAATGCATTGTATCTTCACCATCAGCCTCTTCATCACCAAAGTCTCATGCATTTTGCTACCTGGAGAGAATTGTAGTAGAAAAAATACATCAGGATCACATCAACAAAAACTACAGAGAAGGTTGATCACCAATCAAAATAAGGAACATGCAGTAATAGTATAACCTTCATGTCCATTCGCTACTCATCGTCGTCGATACAAAACCGAGGAACTCTATGCCCACTCATGTTTTCCTCATCATCACTACAATATTGCAGCATAGTATGATCCGTCCGGTCTTCCTCATCCTCGCTCTCATGTCCATCCGCTACCACCTTTCTTCTTTTCTTGATGCCTTCAACTGTTGCAACACCAATGATCACACGTTCCCGGTCCCTTCGCATTCTGCTTTGCACGAAACTTGCATAGAGTCATCATCGACTTGCAGCGGAACTTCCGTAGAGTCATCATCTTGGTATGTTAGTTCACCATCACGGGGCCCTTTTCCACTTCAGTTTCAGTCACACTCCACAAGTGTATGCGTCTTTGAAAGTTTTGCACAACTTCGCCATTTTCCGTGAAAAAGTGTGCGCGAGATAAAACACCATTGTTGCTTGTGTTGTTAGAATAAAGGGATCACTCTTATACCAGCACCTTCCAATGTTGATGCTTTTGAAGTGGCCATCATATTTGACAAAAGAGTCTCTCTTCTTCTTGCTACCAAGCTCAAACCATTCACAGCGAAATAAGACTACCGAGCGATGGATGCCTCCACTAGAGTTGTACTGCAACTCTACGATGCTTCTCAACTGACCATAGAAGTCAATGATCTCACCATCATGTGACCCCTTAGTGACGATTCCACTATTCCGTGTCTTCCTTTTTTCCTCGCGGTCAACGGTGTGGTACCGGACACCGTCAACAATGCATGCTGAATACACTCTCACTTGCTTATCCGGTAAACATGCCAAAGCAAATAGATCATCACTGACCTTCTTCTCCTCATGCAACTTTCCAATCTGCACAAATAAACCATTTAGCAAACAATGGTATTTAACAATTGGTGAATAACACAGAAAACATAAAACATGTGGCTAAATATCTCACATGATTCTTAAACCACTTAGCAAACCCCTTGGCAACCCTTTTATCAACATGGATATTGCTTTCTTCCTGATTTAACTCTTCCTTGCATTTCCTGCAATGCCAACAAAACATGTGAATTAAAACATTAGGCTGGTGCCAACCCAAGCAAAATATATATATATAATGAGTGCACAAGATATAACGTACTCGATATATGGTAGAACCTCGTCGTAATTGCTGAGCACAAACCAAACCATCTTGTCATACTCATCACCAGCCTCCAAGTATTGTGAGGCTCCAAGAAAGTTCACACCATGGTTGAAAACAGAGACATCACCACTTTGCGAATCAGACCGCTCTATATTTCTGCCCGGCCGGTTCCATCTTGTTTCCACATCGCCAAAGTATCTAGAGAAAAAATGCAAGCACTCGTCAACGACATATGCTTCAGCAATAGAACCTTCAGGTCTTGCCGTGTTTCGCACATAATGCTTACAAGTAAGCAGCCTTCTTTCGATTTGGTACATCCAACCGTATTGCACAGGGCCTCTAAGCATTGCCTCTTTTGGTAAGTGCACCGCCAAATGGACCATCACGGTGAAGAAAGCTGGAGGGAAAATCTTCTCGAGCTTGCAAAGAATAATTGGGATTTCTTTTTCAAGTATTTCCAGGACAGTTAACTTGAGTGTTTTGCAGCACAGTTCTCTAATGAAATTTCCCAGCTCAGCAACCGCTTCATATATATCCTTGTCCATGATTCCTCGGAGGCCCCCGGTAAAATCCTTTGGAGGAGGATGTGACAATCATGGGTTTTCGATCTTGAAAGCTTGAATCCATCGAAGTAACACACTTTGCTAGGTTAGCGGCATAACCATCTGGAAATTTCACGCTCTTAGGAATTCACAGAATGCAAGCTTTTGTTCTTTACTCATTGTATACCATGCTCGTGGCATTTCAAATGAATCTTCATCTTCATTGTGCTGTAGATGACAATCTTCTCTTATGCCCATGTCCTCCAAATCAAGCCTAGAACTAACCGTGTCCTTTGTCTTCCCTTCAATGTTGAAGCGTCCCTAGCAGATTCTCGCATATGTTTTCTCAATGTGCATTACATCGAGATTATGCCTTAATTTCAGATCAGCCTAGTATGGCAGGTCCCACAAACAAGACCTCCAGTCCCAACATTGACCTTCCTCACGCTTTCTTTTCTTCGCCAGCTTTCCTGGTCTCACATCTTTCACCTTTTCAAGTTGCTGCTCCAGCTCTTCTTTAGTGAATTCAGCTGGCTTGTCACGGGTTTCATTCTCACCATTAAAATCTTTGCTTCTTTGCCAGCGATGGTTTCGGGGAAGAAAGCGGCGGTGCCCAATATAGCAGATCTTGCTCCTTATTCTCTTTGAGCAAGGGTCTTTGTCACAATGGACACAAGCCTGATAACCCGCTGTGATCCTCCGAGACAGAGTGTGCAGAGCTGGGAATCATGGATGGACCATATGATTGCAGCACGTGTTGGGGAACGTAGTAATTTCAAAAAATTTCCTACGCACACGCTAGATCATGGTGATGGCATAGCAACGAGAGGGGAGAGTATTGTCCACGTGCCCTCGTGAGACCGTGGCGAGCGTTATTACAACGCGGTTGATGTAGTCGTCGTCTTCACGATCCGACCGATCCAAGCATCGAGCGTCACGGAACCTCCGAGTTCAGCACACGTTCAGCTCGATGGCGATCCCGGACGCCGATCAAGCAAAGTGTCGGGATTAGTTCCACAAGTCGGCTGGCAAGCGTGGTGACGATGATGATGCTCTACATCGCGCAGCAGGCTTCGCCTAAACTCTGCGACGATATGACCGAGTGGAATATGGTGGAGGGGGCACCGCACACGGCTAAGGCGATTCGTAGATCAACTTGTGTGTCTGGGGTGCTCCCTGCCCCGTATATAAAGGAGGGAGGGGAGGTGCGGCCGGCCCCAAGGGTGCGCTGGAGGAGTCCTACTCCCACCGAGTAGGACTCCCCTCTGCCTTGTTGGAGAAGGAAAGGGGAGGGGAAGAGGAAGGGCGCCGCCCCTCTCCTTGTCCTATTCGGACTAGGGGGGGGGCGTGCGGCCTGCCCTGGCCGCCCTCCTCTTTTCCCTCATGGCCCACTAAGGCCCATTATCCCCGGGGCAGTTCCGTAACCCCGGTGTTCGGTAAAATCCGATTTCTCCGGAACCATTCCGATATCCAAATATAGGCTTCCAATATATCAATTTTTATGTCTCGACCATTTCGAGACTCCTCGTCATGTCCATGATCACATCCGGGACTCCGAACAAACTTCGGTACATCAAAACTTGTAAACTCATAATAAAACTGTCATCGTAACGTTAAGCGTGCGGACCCTACGGGTTCGAGAACTATGTAGACATGACCTAGAACTATTCTCGGTCAATAACCAATAGCGGAACCTGGATGCCCATATTGGTTCCTACATATTCTCGAAGATCTTTATCGGTCAAACCGCATAACGACATCGTTGTTCCTTTGTCATCGGTATGTTACTTGCCCGAGATTGATCGTCGGTATCAATACCTAGTTCAATCTCGTTACAAGCAAGTCTCTTCACTCGTTCCGTAATACATCATCTCGCAACTAACTTATTAGTTGCAATGCTTGCAAGGCTTATGTGATGTGTATTACGAGAAGGCCCAGAGATACCTCTCCGATAATCGGAGTGACAAAACCTAATCTTGAAATCGCCAACCCAACATGTACCTTTGGAGACACCTTTAGTACTCCTTTATAATCACCCGATTCGTTGTGACGTTTGGTAGCACCAAAGTGTTCCTCCGTAAACGGAGTTGCATAATCTCATAGTTACCGGAACATGTATAAGTCATGAAGAAAGCAATAGCAATATACTAAGCGATCAAGTGCTAGGCTAACGGAATGGGTCATGTCAATCACATCATTCTCCTAATGATGTGATCCCATTAATCAAATAACAACACATGTCTATGGTTAGGAAACATAACCATCTTTGATTAATGAGCTAGTCAAGTAGAGGCATACTAGTGACTATATGTTTGTCTATGTATTCACACATGTATCATGTTTCTGGTTAATACAATTCTAGCATGAATAATAAACATTTATCATGATATGAGGAAATATATAATAACTTTATTATTGCCTCTAGGGCATATTTCCTTCAGCACGTAGATTGAACTTTTCTTCCGGACTCAAGGCATCGTATGTAGGTACACCAGTCCAGAGCTGGAGCAGTTCTTCTACGAGGGGCTCCATAAAGACATCAAAATCCTTTTTCTGGAGACTCTGGACCCGGGATAAGCAATGACATCATGAAGTTGGACTGATCCATGCATCACCCGGGATAAGACTTGACGTGGAGTAACTTCACGGTGAAGGTAAATCTTGAAAATTTACCCCCTTCATGAGCTGCGCGCTTCGAGTCCTCTAACACCTTAGCAAACAACGACTTTTGTCCATCAGCACGATCTTCAGCATCATACAAATCCTTCAATAGGTCAGGAATCCTATCATCTTCATGCCCATCCTCTTCCTCCAAAACAGCATTATCTCGCAAAACCTTTTCCATGAAATCAATGCCAAGATCACCACCACCCATCATATGAGGGCCCTCTGTATCGACTTCAAAATGTTGAGGTTGATGTCCAAAGGTTCTCCATGATATATCCATCTATCATATGTCTGGACATCCCATTAAGAAGCGATGATCTTCCACTCTTCCTTGAGCCATTCTTGGGCGGTTGAGGCATTCGCAGCATGGGCAAAGAATGTGAGCATCGTTGGCAAAATTTGCCCGAACAAATGCCATGAAATCATCAACTCCTTTCATATGTTCTTTCGAAAACTTTCTAACTCCTTTTCTAATCCAGCTTCTGTCCATCTGCCAAAGACAACAAATTGTTGCAAGTTAGCAAATCAATCTAAGTGCATCAACATTAATTAATGAAAATGGATGGAAGTGATGGAAGCTAAAATTCCAGAAAATTTTATATGCTAATTGCCTAACCACAACATTGAAACAAACCAAACTATAAATCAAACGAACACTGAAATTGGCATGAATTTATGTTGCAGAGAAGGCTAATTCAAATTAAACCAAACTAGCTAGCTAGCTCCTAACAAATACTATGTTGTTTCCATCAATTACAATTACAATTATCCTAACAATCTGTAGACAAACAATTGAAGACCAAGGCCTTGTTTCTGGCAGGGAATAAATCCCATCTAGCTAAAATTCCCCCCAAATCTTAACCGAACAAGGCCTGAACAATTCCTAACAAACAAGTCAAGAACTCCCAACAAGACATCAAGAAAATTCATCTATGCAATATCTATGCAATATCTCCTAATTCCTAACATTGCATCAACAAAATTCATCTATCTTTGAAGAACATCGACAAAATTCATCGATTAACTCGTGACGAGTGCGAGATAGTGAGAGAGAGAGGGGGAAGAGGAGAGGGTGCATACCGGGAGGTGTGCTTGCGGCGGCGGCGAGTCCCCATGCTCGTGAGCCTCTCCTTGTGTGGCCGTCGTTCTGCGCCCGCCCCACCACCGCAGTGGCCCACGCCCTGCTTGGTCGCTTCCTTCTTTGCCACCGCTGGAGACAAAGCGAAAGGCGAGGCCGTGGCGAGGTCACTGCGGCGAGGCCGTTCTGCCCCGCCCTCACCACCGCCGGTTGACCTGCCCTTCCCGGTCGCTTGACCCCCGCCCCGCCCTCGTCCGCCCCGCAGCCCGCCGCCACCGCCACCGCTTGGAAGACCTAGAAATTTTGGCTAAGTGTTGGCTCTGCCCGCAGCCCGACCTGGTCCCACTTGTCAATGACTTAGATTTGGCGCTATAATATAATATACAATGCCATTCCGCTAGATGGGCAGCAATCCCTCTCTAGCCCAGTGGTACCAAACGAGCGAAGCGAGCGCAAGGTCATGGGTTCGAGTCCCCGCAAGCGCACATTCTTTGGGCGAATTAAGCACTCGGCCCCTCCTGTCAAATGGGTCCTGCATGTCAGTGTGTGCCCCGTCTGTTGTTGAATATTAATATTTAACCAAAAATGACACCTAGACAGTGACACATAAGCGAGGTTGCTGAGGTGGCTGCCTAATCATCCTAATTCATTCAAAATCAAGTGTAGTGACCATGTTATATTGGTCGTTATCATCCTAATTCATTCAAAATCAAGTGTAGTGACCATGTTATATTGGTCGTTATTAGCTAGGCGTGAGGAAGTGGACAGTGCTTCCCGCTTTATGACCATTTCCTGTAATGACATTATGACCTTTCTGACCAGAATGGTCGTTATATGTTAGGATCTGGAGCCCCCCCAACAGCTTTTGACCTATTGGTCTAAAGTGGTCATAAATTTATGACCAATTCTTCCAGGGTCACTGACAGAAGGTCACTAGTTGACATATTTCTTGTAGTGCGTGTTCATCGAGAGGCAACCGACTTGGATGGAATAGTCGATCGAAATGAGGCCCGGCGTACCGTAAAACGGAGGAAACAGACTTGTGTTTGACCGCCTTTGGTCGAAACAGGATCCTGTTCATCAGGAGGGGTCTGGCGTACCGCAAAACGGAGGAAACAGACTTGTGTCCGAGTGCCTACGGTCGAAACGGGGTCCTGTTGATCGGGAGGGGTGTGGCGTACCGCAAAACGGAGGAAACGGACTTGTATTGGACCGCTATGGTCGAAACGGGGGTCCTTTTCATCGGGAGGGGTGTGGCGTACCGCAAAACGGGACTCCACGGGGTACTGTTCATCTCCACCGTCGACTTCCTCCAGCCTCCACGGGCTACTCTTCATCCACCGTCCACCTCCTCCAGCCTCCACCTGCGACTGTTCATCCACGGCCTCTTGTTCATCCAGCCTGCATTGATCCTCCTCCGGCTACTGTTCAACCAGCCCTCTCCACGGGGTCCTGTTCAACCACCCCTCCACGGGCTATTGTTCATCCACCCTCCACCGCTCTTGTTCAACCAGCCCTCCACGGGTTGCCTGTTCATCCAGCCCTCCAAGGGGTCCTGTTCATCCACCCCCAACCGGCTCGTCGATCGGGGTCCTGTTCATCCAGCGGCAACGACCTCTACTACCACAGGGTCATGTTCATCCAACCCCCACCGAACTGCTCATCCACCTCCCCCCCAACAACACTCACTGTTCATCAAGGGAAGGAGGCAGCAGGTTTGATCAGCTTCAGTTAGCAGCAGTAGCGAAGGAATCGCTCGATCGGGTTCAGTTAACAGCAAGGGATCCATCGGGGTTCAGTAACCTAGCTAGTGCAGTCGCTCAGGTTCAGTTAGAGCCCAACGCCTCGCACCTACACGCGTACGTGTACGATAGAAACGTGCAAACCTCCATGCATTGCTCGGCCCTGACCATCTGCCGTAACCAGGAACTCCCCAAAATTTTCCTCGCCCTCGCTTCTACCACAATTTTTTCCGTCATGGACAGCCCAAAGAATGTCATGCAGGTGCGTCTCCTGCCTTCCTAGGACGAAAAGCCCATTTTCTGTCATGATTTTTTGTCATAGAAGTAGGAGCCCACCACATCTACGATGATACCGAGTTTTGTCATAATTATCGTCATAGAAGTGTCATAATTATGACAGAAAATATGTCATTCAACCCAAAATGTCACGGATGTGTCTTTTTTTGTAGTGTTTTGCCTGAACCATTTTGTAGTCAAGGTCGTGCTGGGAGAGCCGCATCATTTTGACTGTGTCCCAGGACAAACCACCGTGAATTACTAAATGGTTGATTATATTGGTTGCCATCACTACTAGAAACAAGGAATTTTCCATCAGTCTGCTCTTTGTCGTCTTCCAGCGGATGGCAAAGAACGTCTTTGCCATCTGCTTACACAAAATAGACACCAAAGAACTAACAGACGACAAAGAACCTGGTTGCCATCAGCCAGTTCTTTGCCATCAGCCAGTCAATGGCAAAGAATCTTTGTCGTTCGCTGGCAGACGGTAAAGAGGTGTGTGGGGTCCAGTGGACGCCGGTGCTATCAACCCACCTCTTTGCCGTCTGCCAGCAGATGACAAAGAATCTTTTCCGTCTGCTGGCAGATGGCAAAGAAATGGGTGGGGCCTAGTGGATGACGGCGCTGTAACGGCCCACTAGCCCCACCTCTTTGTCATCTGCCAGCAGACGGCAACGATTCTTTGCCATCCCCTGGATGATGGCAAAGAGGTGGGGCTTTGCCATCCGCTGGATGATGGCAAAGATGTGGGCCTTTGCCATCCGTTGGTTGATGGCAAAGAGGTGGGACTATCTCCTCCCCCCTCTCTCAGCCCGGCCCCACCCCTCTCTCTCCCCTCTCTCTCCAAGCCAGGCCCCACCCCTCTCTCTCTCCCCTCTCTCTCCTAGCCCGGCCCCACCCCTCTCTCTCTTCCCCCACCTCACCCACCCACCACTGCTCCCGCGCGCCCCACCCTCGCATTCCTGACGCCGCCCAGCACCACCGACAGCCCGCCCCTCCCGCCACCGCCCAGCCACCGCCCGCCCGCCCGCCCCTCCCAGCGACCGCAGCCCGCCCCCCACGCCTCCCCCTCCACAGCAGCCCGCCCCTCCACGTTCCAGGCCGTGCCGCTGCCCCCTCTCGGCGGCCCTTCCGCCACCACAGGCGTGCCCACGCCCTCCCGACACCGCAGCCGCCCCTGCACCGCCCCTCCACCAAGCCAGGCCGCGGCGCCGCAGACTCCCAGCCCTCCCGCGACCATGGCGTGCCCATGCCCCTCCCGCCATCAGCACAACACCGGCCACGCAAATCCCGACACCGAACAACTTCGTCAACCCGTACTTCGTCTTGAGGAAGATCCAGGTGAGGAAGAGGACACAAGGAATCGCCCAACAGTCCAGGAGCATCACGCTCGTCAGGGACATGTACTGGTAAGCCTTTACAACTTTTATGAAAGTTCAAAAGGCAAAGCAAATTTCAGCATCTTAATTACCCATGTGATGAAAACCTAAAGGAACTGAAATACCATTCATCTCAGTAATGGTAACTACGTCGTACCGATGTAGTTAGCCTCCATGTCAACGATGCTGAGGATCAAGTAATAGTACCATTTCACCTGCAGAAAACAGAATGTGGAAGAAAACGTTAGTTTTCAGGGTTCTGCTGATAGGAACATTCACGATTTTTGCATCATTGCGTGTCGCCACATGGACAGCTTGGTCACGAAGAAACAGCATGAGCAACTTGTGAAGAGCAGAATCAAAATACGCATAGCTATCCCTGTCCTGGGCAGGGGCCAAGATGCACTAAACACGCATTGTACACGCAGAAAATCAGGAAAAATCCATTAGGATTTTTGGAGATTTCATTTTTACTAGGGCATAAGAGCTAGGTATTGCGAATCATGGCTGATTTCCGTACCCCAGGATCAAAATTTGAACCAAACAAGCATCGGAGCATCTCTTTTGGACAGTAAAGGCCGCACCGAGACGTACCGTCAGAAGTTGTCGTTTGCAGATCATAATTCTTCCGTAGACAAGCGCGAGGAGGATGTAGTTCAGCAGGGACTGCAACGTTGATGCATTGACGCCTGAAAATCGAGATGCACGCCTCTGATGTTTTGAGGATCATGTAGCAGGCTTTTCTTTACAGTCCACTTTTGCCGGATAGAATTTATCTTTGTCCCTTTGACACAACGACACCCAGACACGACACCCCAGAACCCCGACACCTCTTCGGGTTCCTGTTAACTGAAAAGGTGCTTTTCGGCCTTCCATAGGCCGACGGGATCATATATTTATGAATTATGAGTTAGGTCATATATTTTCCGATTTTTCTATGAAAAACATCATATATATTTGTGTTGATCGGGTGGATTTAAATGTACACTTGTTTCATCGCTGCGCGGGTCTGCTGTTCGACGACCTCCCCGTGTGTTCAACGAGCTCCGCCCCGGCGTTCATGGGTGAGCACAAATGACATCTCCTCCTCCCCCAATCATTTGCTATGTTCCAGTCTTCGTGCCAATGAAACATGCTAGTTGTAGGTAGATTGAATCATCAGTATGCGTGACCACTAGGTGTCTCCCATTCGAAAGGGTTACATCTATAAATATGCATGCATTTGCATATATATAACCGTGATTCTTTCAAATTGTCCAACGTTATCCATGGACAGTCGAGTATGTGTAGATTGGGTTCGTTTTCCCATATGCTATGCTCCGGATTCGATGCAAAATTTCGTCAGTGCCTCCCTGTTGTTCTCCGGGTACACATCCTCTCTGCTTATTGCCGAGACGTAAATCAGGAGAACAGTGGGGAGGTGCTACTGAAATTTTGCGTCGGATCCGGAGTAGAGCATGGGAAAACGAACCCAATCTACATATAATAGGGTGGGATAAGGACCTATCTTTACCTATTAGCGTCTACGTTGCATGGACATAATAAAACTGACAAACTCTATTAACTGATGAATAAGGTTTGCTGAATTATGTATATATTTCTTCTGTGTCTGATAACCCGCAAGTATATGGGATAGTTGTAGCCTCTTTCGATAAGTAAGAGTGTCGAACCCGACGAGGAGCTAAAGGTAGAACAAATACTCTCTCAAGTCCTATCGGCCACTGATACGACTCTACGCATGCTTAGTGTTCGCTTTACCTAGAACAAGTATGAAACTAGAAGTACTTTGTAGGTGTGATAGGATAGGTTAGCAAGATAATAAAGAGAACGTAAATATAAAGTAGGGGCTGTTTAGATAAAGATGAAATAAAGAAAATATAGCGAGTGTGGAAAAGTGGTGGTAGGATTTGTGAAATTGTCCATAAGCAATTGACTACTTTACTAGACCGATAGCAAGTTTTATGTGGGAGAGGCCACTGCTAGCATATCATCCCTTACTTGGAATTCTATGCACTTATGGTTGGAACTATTAGCAAGCATCCGCAACTACTAACGTTCATTAAGGTAAAACCCAACCATAGCATTAAGATATATTGGCCCCCCTTCAATCCCGTATGCATCAATTTCTATGCTAGGTTGAAGCTTCTGTCACTCTAGCCCTCCAATACATAGTCCTATCGACATACAACTAACCCTATGGTGTGATACACACGCGCGCTCATATGATGGGCACCATAGGACAGCAACATAACCACAAGCAAATTAAATCAATCATAGCAATTCATCAACCACCAATAGGACAACGAAAACCTACTCAGACATCATAGGATGGCAACACATCATTGGAAAATAATATGAAGCATAAAGCACCATGTTCAAGTAGAGGGTACAGCGGGTTGCGGGAGAGTGGACCGCTGAATATAGAAGGGTGAAGGTGATGGAGATGTTGGTGAAGATGGTGGAGGTGTTGGTGAAGATCGCGGTGATGATGATGGCCCCCGGCGGCGTTCTAGCGCCAGCGGAAGCAAGGGGGAGAGAGCCCCCCTTCTTCTTCTTCCTTGACCTTCTCCCTAGATGGGAGAAGGGTTTCCCCTCTGGTCCTTGGCTCCCATGGCTTGGGAGGGGCGAGAGCCCCTCCGAGATTGGATCTATCTCTCTGTTTCTGCGTTCCCTACCCCTTCACTGTTTCTTTAATATCCGGAGATCCGTAACTCCGATTGGGGTGAATCTTTCGCCCAGATTTTTCTCACAAAATTAGTTTTCTTGCGGCAAAAGAAGGGCATCAACCGCCTTACGGGTGGCCCACGAGAGGCCAGGGCGCGTCTGCCTCCTTGGGGCGCGCCCCCCTATCTCGTGGCCACCTCGGACACCGTTTCGTGTTGATTCTTCCTCCGGAAAATCCCAAATATTCTAAAATAATTCTCTGTCCGTTTTTATCCTGTTTGGACTCCGTTTGATATTGGTTTTCTGCGAAACATAAAACATGCAACAAACAGGAACTGGCACTGGGCACTAGATCAATATGTTAGTCCCAAAAATAGTATAAAAAGTTGCCAAAAGTATATGAAAGTTGAAGAATATTGGCATGGAACAATCAAAAATTATAGATACGACGGAGACGTATCAGCATCCCCAAGCTTAATTCCTGCTCGTCCTCGAGTAGGTAAATGATAAATAAGATAATTTTTGATGTGGAATGGTAGCTAGCATAAGCTTGATCATGTGTCTAATCATGACATGAATATAAAGATACGAGTGATTCAAAGCAATAGTCTATCATTTGACATAAAAACAATAATATTTCAAGCATACCAACCAAGCAATTATGTCTTATCGAAATAACCTAGCCAAAGAAAGCTCATCCCTACAAAATCATATAGTCTGGCTATGCTCCATCTTCGTCACACAAAATGCTCCCATCATGCACAACCCCGATGACGAGTCGAGCAATTGGTTCATACTTTTTAACGCGCTTCAGCTTTTTCAACTCTTACGCAATACATGAGTGCAAGCCATGGACATAGCACTATGGTGGTCTATTGTGGTGGTTGTGAGGACAAAAAGTGGGAGAAGATAGTCTCACATCAACTAGGCGTATCAACGGGCTATGGATGCACTAGAGTTATAAATATATGAAAGCTCAACAAAAGAAACTAAGTGGGTGTGCATCCAACTTGCTTGCTCACGAAGACCTAGGGCATTTTGAGGAAGCCCATCATTGGAATATACAAGCCAAGTTCTATAATGAAAAATTCCCACTAGTATATGAAAGTGACAACATAGGAGACTCTCTATCATGAAGAACATGGTGCTACTCTGAAGCACAAGTGTGGTAAAAGGATAGTAACATTGCCCCTTCTCTCTTTTTCTCTCATTTTTTATTTTTATTTTCTTTTTTCTTTTATTTTTTTGGTGGGCTTCTTTGGCCTCTTTTATTTTTACAAAGTCCGGAGTCCCATCCCGACTTGTGGGGGATAGTCTCCATCATCCTTTCCTCACTGGGACAATGCTCTAATAATGAAGATCATCACACTTTTATGGATTTACAACTCAAGAATTACAACTCAAAGCTAGAACAAAATATGACTCTATATGAATGCCTCCGTGATGTATGCGGGATATGCAATGAATCAAGAGTGACATGTATGAAAATTATGAAGGTGGCCTTGCCACAAATACGATGTCAACTACATGATCATGCAAAGAGCAATATGACAATGATGAAACGTGTCATAATAAACGGAACGGTGGAAATTTGCATGGCAATATATCTCGGAATGGCTATGGAAATGCCATATAGGTAGGTATGGTGGCTATTTTGAGGATGGTAAATAATGGGTTTATGCTACCCGCGAAAGTTGCGCGGTAAAATAGAAACTAGCAAAGTGGAAGGATGAGTGTGCGTATATCCATGGACTGTAACATCCCAAATTTTCAATTTGGCATGTTATACATAGGTCACCCATGCATATCATATTTTATTGCATTTTTGTTTGCAATCCTCGAAATCCTAAGCAACTCAAGGACCCTCGGAGAGAGTTGGGGATTTTTTCGATTTTCATATTTGAATTTTATCAAATAATGAAGACGAGGATTTTGATTTTATTATATTTCTCTCTGGAAAATATTTCATTTTTTAAATAATAAATGAGGGGAGATAATATGACTTCTCCAAAAATAATTGAAATATCGGAGGAAAAATGTTAAAATCATTACTTGGATTTTATTTGATTTATTTGGAATTTTATTTGCCCTAGAAAAATTTGCATGTTTTAAAAACTGCATTTTAGGGGCCAAGAAAAGTTCATCTTGTTCTAATATTTTATTTAGACGAAGAAAACTTGTTTTGGTATTTTTAGATTTTTATTTATTTTTCTAGGATTTTTATAAGTTTGGGCGGAACGTTTCTAAAAAAAAGAAAAAAAGGACCTGCGCCCGACTGGGCCAAGGGCCCACCCTAGCCAGCCGCCCCGCCCGCGCCACCGCCTCCCCGCCGTGCCGCCGCCGGACTCGGAGAGTCCGGGTCGCCGCCGCCTCCGCCGCCCGACCCCTCCCAAGTCGGAGCCCCCAACCTATATAACCCGCCGCCCCCCCTCTAGCCACCACCACCACCACCCCGCCCCACCGAGCCTCGAGCCGCCGAGTCGCCGCCGCCGCCTCTAGCTGCCGCCGTCGCCTCCCGCCGCCACCCAGCGCCCTCGCCGAGCCCCGCCGGAGCCGCCCGCCCATGGAGGTAGCCGCTCCGCCTCCGTTTTTTTAGAAACCCCTTCGGGTTTTTTTTTTAAAACCCTAGTTCGTTTTTTTATTTAGATCGGTTTTTTTTGGTTTATTTGTTTAGCGAGCGTTCGCTCGTTCGTTCGTTCTAATGAACGTGTTCGTCGTTTAGTTTCTGCTAGCGAACGTTCGTTCGTTCAGCCGTTCGTCGTTTTTCTTTTTATCGGATTTATTCCACGATTTTTCTGATCGTGATTTCTGATCCAATTTTCGTTCTAGTATAACTTTTCGCTCGTTTATCGGAATCAGGCGATTCAAGCGCCTGGAGTTTCATCTCGAAACCCACTTTCCGAATAGCCAACTCAAACAAGTATTTGCCTTTGGAAAATTTGAGCCTAGTTCAGATTAGTAAACAGATCTTGTTTCTTTCGCCGTTTGAGTTTCGTTGGCTTTCCGCAAACTGTAACCGTAGAGCTTTCCACCAGCCAAACCTGCGTGTAGTGTTAGCATTATTCTGTTATTGCTCTACTGTGTTACATTGCCAGCATATTCCATGTGCTGACCCGTTCTCGGGCTGCAACGTATTATGTTGCAGACTTTTCAGACGAGGAGTAAGGTTCGATAGGTCGTTGCCGTGCAGCTCAGCTATGCCGTTGGAGTTGATGGACTAACTTTATCTTCCAAGCCTTCCGCTGTTATCGTATTAGATGGCCTTAAGACATATTATTGTAATAAGTTCTCTTTTGAGATATTCGATGTAATAAGTGTGTGATTGCTACTCATTATAAATCCTTGAGTCTTGTGTGTGTCAAGATTACCGATCCGGGATGACACGGAAGCACGAGACTTGACCATCCGAGGTCGGGTCGCTACAAGATGGTATCGAGCACACGCTGAGTGTAGGACACGACCACTAAGATAAAACCATAGGTCACTCTTCTCTACTCATTTCGACTCCTCTCCATTTTCCACTCTTTAGGATGGTGAGATGAAGAACAAGTTTGCACAACCGGATGAAGACACACCTTTTGGGCGCCACTTGAAGGAAGTCACTTGGTACCTGAATATTGGAATACCAAGCTTCACCGGGACGTACAACGCCACTTTACCAGAAGAAGAGCGCTGGAAGATTCAAGCTCTAGTTCCCGGAAGGACGTTTGCGCCAATCACGGAGCCCATAGTGTGTGTTTTCAATGCACCAACCTGGAGTTTGGGAAAGAGTATGGCAGCTCACATTACCATGGGACGCATTGGAGAAGTCTACAACCGGGAGCTTAAAGACACCATATATCAAATATGTGGGCGCCGAGACGAACAATGGGAACTAATCAGCACCAAGAAGGATAGATCCATTGCAGCTTACATCCAGGAGCTAAACCAGCACATTCGACGTCAGGAGAACAAGATGTGCGCAGACATGATGGATTTGAAGAAGGCGAAAACTAGGATCATCGAGCTAGAGGAAGAACTCAAGTTTACACGCGATGGATATGAGGAAGAAATCAAGACCCTACTGGAGAAGAATGACGACCTAGTCAAGAAGATCGGAGTCTTCATGGGAGGACCAGCACCGGAAGAAGAGGAAGAAGATCCCACTTGTCCGGACAACTACATCATCAATGACGACACCAATTCTGATCCAAGTGATGATGACTACGAAGACGAAGCTGGAGCAGACATCATGGAGCCTTCCACCGATCAAAATTTCTAGATGACCACCATATAATAGTAGTATTCCCCTATGTAACTAGTAGTAGTTGAGCACTTGTGTGATAGTCCTAGACCGTTTTGTATGCCCTTGCTTGATTGAATGAATGCTTGTGTTTGCCTCATGTGCATGTGGGTAGTGTTTTCTCACTAGACCTCTTTCTATTCTAATCTCTTCCATCTAAACCCTCAGATGCCTCCGAGACGTGACCCCGGTTTTGTTTTCCCACCGGAGCTCACCCAGTTGATCCAGCAGCAGAATACCTTGATGCAATTTCTAGTTCAGAACTAGGGCAACAACAACAACAACAATGCCAACAACAAGTCGCCGCCAGTGGATAATTTAACCCGTTTCCTGAGGCTACAACCGCCGGTGTTTTCCAGTAGCACTGAGCCAATAGTTGCTGATGATTGGCTACGCCGTATTGGAAGGCGAGTTAACCACCGCAGGATGCACGGATGCTGAAAGGGTGCGCTTTGCCGCACATCAATTGGATGGACCAGCAGCCGCATGGTGGGAGAATTACGCGGCTACTTTTCCTATAGCCAATGTCACTTGGGACCAGTTCCAAAAAGCTTTTCGCACGACCCATGTCTCAACTAGAGCCATGCAGATAAAGAAGCGTGAGTTTCGCAACTTACGCCAGGGGAACCGTACTGTGGCCCAGTACGTGGATGAGTTTAGCAAGTTATCACGCTATGCCCCTGATGATGTGGCCACAGATGCCGTGAAGCAAGAGAAGTTTATGGAAGGGCTGAATGATGAGATGAGTATGCAGTTGATGGTGGCAACTTTCAACAACTACCAGGAGTTGGTAGATAAGGCCCTAATGATAGAAGGAAAGCAACAGCAGATTGAGAGCCGTAAAAGGAAGTATGGACAAGGGAAGTATAACTCAGGAGCTCACTAGAAGCCTCGCTTAACCCCGAACTCGGGAGGACTTGTTCATAACCATGGAGGTCATAACCATACTAGAGGAGGATCGCATAATCAAAATGGTGCGAAGAACGGGAATGGGAATGTAGTCAACAATAATCAGAATCGCTCTAACCCAGCTACACCCGCCAAAAGGGACTTAAGTCAAGTTATATGATTTAAGTGCAGGAAGACAGGGCACTATGCCAATGACTGCCCTGAAGGAAAGAATGGAAACGGAAATGGAAGCGCTGGGAAGAAGCCCAATCCATTCAACAAAGGACAAGTGAACCACGTTAGCGTGGAGGAAGTTGAAGAGCAGCTGGACGCGGTAATAGGTAAGTTTTCGGTTCAGTCATTTACCGCTCTTGTTCTTTTCGATACTGGTGCATCGCATTCATACATATCAAGGGGATTTGTGGAAAAGTTTAAGTTACCAACCCAAACCCTTAGGACCCCTCTTCTAGTGAGCTCGCCTGGAGCAGAGTACATGGCTAGCAGATGGTGCACCCAGATACCCCTAATCATTGGCACGCATGTTTTTCCGTCTGACCTAATTATCTTGGAGTCGCAAGGATTGGATGTGATATTAGGTATGGACTGGATGTCGAAGTATGGAGGAAGTATTGACTGTGCTAGCAAGTCAATTTATCTTACCACTCCAGAGGGAAAAAGGATTAAGTATGTAACTAGGCATGTGCCTAGGAGGAGCCAAGTGAATGCCCTCACGGGAGTTGTACAGGAGGAAGTATCTGTAGTGAAGGATTATCCGGATGTTTTCCTAGAGGAGTTACCAGGCATGCCACCGGATCGAGACATCGAGTTTCTGATAGAACTATTGCCAGGTACAGAGCCAATATCCAAGAGACCCTACCGGATGCCCGCAAATGATCTGGAGGAAATTAAGAAGCAAATCAAGGAGCTATTGGAGAAAGGATACATTCGTAGAAGTTCATCACCTTGGGGAGCCCCAGTACTTTTGGTTGAGAAGAAGGATAAATCCCTAAGGATGGTTGTTGATCATCTTCTCGCGCGCTTCCTTTTGAGCAGCTACCAAGTCCAGGTCCTTCTGCTCCAGAGCTTCCTTCATCCTCTCTAAAGAAACAACACTCTTCAGACAAGACTGAAGTTGGCGATTTTCACTACGCACATCTGCTTTTGTGAATTCACTCCGTTCAAGAGACGAAAAGAAAAGCCAGCACCAAGTGTGAAGCTACAAAGCAGACAGAATGACCGAGTGATTACCTCCCATGATGGTTGTTTCTTCTTGACCTTTTTCAGGTTCTTCTTCGCCAGTTCAAGATCAAGTTCAACACTGATATGCTTCTTCTTTAATTCGGTGAGATGACCTCCAAGATCACAAGACCTCTACAGCCAGAAAGACAGGCATGTCAGTCGACACGTACAAGTAACAATGAAGGGAAAGATTCATTCTCAGACTACTGTCGCATCAAATATTCAAGAGTAGTCTCGGGGACTACACCCAGTGGGTGCACTTAGCGTGCCCCCACTGGATCAGATCAACACTCCAAAAAAAGGGATAAAACAATGATCAGCACTCATCAGACCCCAGTCGACTGCCAACAACAGACCGTTGTCTCGGGGACTACACCCAGTGGGTGCACTTGACGTGCCCCCACTGATTCGGTAAGTGCAAAATCAGAGATTTCCGAAGTCCTAAACGGAGGAACACCCAGTGGGTGATCATATATAAAGCAACGTTCAAAAATTCAATTGAAAGTTTACTGACCTGAACATTGGTCCGAAGGGCAATGCTGGCATTGTAAGCTACTTGACTAGCTTCATGCATCAATTTCACCTGCTCCATGACAAGATTCGCCTGGCGAAGAGCTTCCCTAGCGTCACTCGACGAGTGGTCTGGAGTCTGATATGTAGCAAAGACATATGGCTCCAGAGGAGTCAAAGCAGCGGCCGGGTCAGACGAGTGGAGTTGCACTGGTGCGGCAGGCGTCTGTGCAGTCGACCCCGACGGATGACCAGTCGTCAACGGGTTAGCAAATGTGACGTTTGTCTGAGCTATCGCCTCCGGCGCCGGTATCTACTGAGGGATTTGGACTTCAAGTCTCCTTCGGCTCGAACCTCCACTCTTCTTCTTCCTCTCCTGTGGAGGCGCTTCTTCTTCTTCGTCATCAGGGAGCACAACGACATCTTGCGGAGCTACATAAGAAGAGTAGTATAAAATTTTCAGTCAATCGACCACTCATTCGGTTAGACAGAACTGGGTTGAAGAAACTTACCCGCTCGAGAGGTGGCTTCTTCATCTTCTTCTGGTCCTTTGTCAACGTCCATATCAGTGGCAGCAGAGGCGGGGCTGGAAAGGAACAAGGGTGAGTCATTCGGATCGAGAGAACTTTCAGCCGACTCAAGGAAACACAAATAAGATACCCACCCTGAGGCAATGGGACGTCCATCTTGACTTTTGGCTCTTGGAAAGGGCGACTTTTGGCTGCTTAGCCACCTTCTCCGTTGGCTCTAGAGTCGACGTCCGAGCGTGCTTCTGGGTGGTGGCACTTGGAGCTGTACCCTTCACACGACCACCAGACGGATCGTGCTGCTGCTTGGATCAACGTTCAGAGCGCGACGGCGAGTCGACCTCTTCCTCCACTTCCGACTCCTCGCTCTCCTCCTCCTTCCCTTTCGGTGACTCCCACTCGCCGCTCTCCTCCGCACTGTCCTCCCCCTCCCGGTCCTGCACCAAAGCTTGTTCGCATTTGGGCATTGAGTACATCTCAGTGAATACCTGCAAAAAAAAAATTGGTCGAGACAAGAGTCAGTCAACATCGAGCACAGTCGGAACACAAGCGGAAAACAGTCGTAGCAGAGAATGTACCTTTTCGGGTGGGTTGTCACTTCCGAAAGGGACAACTCGCCTAGATCCTCTGGGGTTATCTTGAGTGGCCGTAATGCTCTTCAACCACGAAGCCACGGTGTCGAGCGGCACTTCTTCTGGATGGATCCGAGTGGTGTCGCTCTGTCCAGAATACAACCACATCGAGTTATCACGAGCCTGGAGAGGCTGGATACGCCGAGAAAGGAACACCTCCAGCAAGTCCAGGCTAGTGACACCGTCATTGATGAGCTGGACCACTCGGTCCACTAACATCCTCGTCTCCATGGTCTCGGCAGCAGTAACCTTCAGGGGAGCAGGGGTTTGGACGCGGTCGAATGAAAAAGGAGGGAGACCAGTTGAATGACCTGGAGTAGCAACGTCCTGGCAGTAGAACCAGGACGATTGCCAACCTCTAATGGATTCAGGAAGGGTCATAGCAGGGAAAGCGCTCCTATTCCTCTTTTGGATGCCTAAGCCCCCACACATCTGGATAGCGTGGGTTTTCGAGTCACTCGACTTCGCCTTTTTAACCGACTGGGAGCGAATGGTGAAAATATGTTTGAAGAGACCGCAGTGCGGTCGACACCCTAAGAAGTTCTCGCACATCGACAAGAAAGCGACTAGATACGTAATAGTGTTGGGGGAAAAGTGGTGGAGCTGTGCCCCGAAGAAGTTCAAAAACCCTCGGAAGAAAGGGTGCGGAGGAAGCGAGAACCCCCGGTCGACATGAGTGGCGAGCAAGACGCACTCAACCGGTCGAGGTTGTGGCTCCATCTCTCCCTTCGGCAGCCTCGCTGCCCACACTGCAATGTACCCAGACTCCTCTAGATCGGTCAGATCTTCCTGCCGGATCGAAGACCGGACCCAATCGCCTTGGATCAAGCCTGGCGGCAGCCCCGAGCGCGACGCCGATCCGCGACTTGGTTTCTTGCCTTTCGCCGCCCCCGTCGCTTTATTGGCGCGCTCTAGCGCTGATGTCTTGTCCTTCACCATGGCTAGAGGGCGGCGGCGTCAGAGGCAGAGGCGTTTGGTGCGGTGGAGGAGCAGAGAAGAAAGAAGAAGAGGCAGGAGTGCACAGTGCAAGCGCCCCGGCCCTGTCGCCTTATAAAGGCTCACTTCCGAGTGACTAACGCGTGGGGCCGGGTAATCCCGTCAAACCCTGCTACAGTTACGTGCGCAGCGAACATGGCGAAAAAGGCGGCGCGATGATCGAGGGATCGCTGCTTATCCGGGTCCCCCTTTTTTCGGCGCCCCTCGGTTCGCGCGCGCCCCCGAAATTTCGTATCCCGCGGAATCTGAGATCCCCCGCAGGAAATTGCGCCCGAGATCTCGCACCCCCGCACGACACTCAATGCATGAAGTCATCAATTCAGTCGACTAATCACTGAATGGATCAAGGCAACCGAGTCGTCCCCGAAGTACTAACACCGGCGTTCAGTCTAACGGAAAGCACTCGCGGAGACACGAGACAGGTCCAACGTTGTCTTACTTTCCTCTCACACCTTAATCCATTCGGGGGCTACTGACGAGGATATAGACCAGGGGTAGGGTCATAGGCTCGACCTGTACACCCTACCCAAGGTCACTATCATGGAAGATGAAAAGACTAAGAGTCAACAGAAGGGCTCTAGCTCCATACGTCGAGTGAAATCCACTCGACGGTAACATCACTCGACGGTCGTTACCTACCGTCACTCGACCACAAGGAAGATCACTCGACCATATTGAAGACCAATAGTCAGGAGGACACGCAACGGCCAGATATTTACTCTCCGGTCTTCAATAGCATTAAGACTACTTACTGCTGGCGTTACCAGTAACGCTCCTACTTATGTACATTAGTTCCCTTGTAATGAGGGCGGCTGGGGTCCTGGCGCACTCTATATAAGCCACCCCTCCCATCTGGCACAAGGGTTCGCACTCTTTGTATCACATAGTCTAATCGACCGCCTCCGGGCACCGAGACGTAGGGCTGTTACTTCCTCAGAGAACGGCCTGAACTCGTAAAACTCGTGTGTACACCTTCACCATAGATAAGATCTTGCCTCTCCATACCTACTGTCGGTGTCAAAACCGGCGGATCTCGGGTAGGGGGTCCCGAACTGTGCATCTAGGTGGATGGTAATAGGAGACAAGGGACACGATGTTTACCCAGGTTCGGGCCCTCTTGATGGAGGTAAAACCCTACGTCCTGCTTGATTGATATTGATATTGTGGATGTTTACAAGAGTGGATCTACCACGAGATCAAGGAGGCTAAACCCTAGAAGCTAGCCTATGGTATGATTGTAAGGGTTGTTGTGATTGTAGTCCTACGGACTAAAGCCATCCGGTTTATATAGACACCGGAGAGGGCTAGGGTTACATAGAGTCGGTTACAATGGTAGGAGATCTACATATCCGTATCGCCAAGCTTGCCTTCCACGCCAAGGAAAGTCCCATCCGGACACGGGGTGAAGTCTTCAATCTTGTATCTTCATAGTCTTGGAGTCCGGTGGATGATAATAGTCCGGCAAATGATAGTTCGGCTGATGATGGTAGTCCGCTATCCGGACACCCCTAATCCAGACTCCTCGGTAGCCCCTGAACCAGGCTTCAATGACGATAAGTCCGGCGTGTATATTGCTTGGCATTGCAAGGCGGGTTCCTCCTCAAATGATAGAAGATTGTGAACACCAGGATAGTGTCCGCTCGCAAAATAAATTCCACATTCCACCGTAGAGAGAATAATAATATATACACAAGTTCCATCTGCCGACGTTTTCCGTGGCATGACGTCACACCACTACCAAGCCATTACTCGAATTGTTTTTACTTTACCACCTCAAGCGCATTTAGCGAAGCGGTTTCATTGGCACGTCTTGTCGAAGCAGATCGTGTTTCCCTTAATCCGGATTCTCATCAATACGGGCGTGGGTAACCCAACGCGTCATTGATGGTGACGCTGGGAGATAAGCGAGTTTTACCAGGTCGGTGGGGACGCGTAAGACTTCGCCCGCCCATATAAGGGATAAGGATTCACCTTCTCACCTCGCCTTCTTCCTCCTTTGCTTATCCATCTCCGCAAGACTCGAGCTCCAGCGCCCAAGTTTGCGCATCTCGTCTCAACCTTCTCCGTCCATGTCCGGGCGGAGGTAAATGGTTGGCCTCCACCGTTAAGGAGGAGCAATCGCCAAACTGCTTGGGCGCGGATACCTCTCCGCGACATCGCGCACCGGCTGGCCGACGAGGGCAGCTCATCCCCACCCCTGTGCCCATGAGAGGGTTGTCTTTCTTTCCCACTTCCTCCGCTGGATGGGCTTTCCACTTCACTCTTTGTCCGGGGCTCATGTTCTACTACGGCCTGGATTTCCATGATCTGGCGCCAACTTTATCCTCAACATCTCGGCGTTTATCGTCAGGTATGCGAGGCCTTCCTCTGCATCCAGCCCCACTTCGCTTGGCTCAAGACCTTCAATGTCAAGCGAAGGTAGTGAAGGGCATTCAAGCGGAGTGCGGAGGCGCCATGTTGGGCAAGATGCCCAACGTCCTTTAATTCAAGGGGCCTTCGTGGAATCCGTCAACGGTGGCAATCGGGTGGTTCTACATCACCGAGCCGCGTGACCCTAAATGGGCGGCAGCCCCGAGTTTAGATCTGGTATCCCCACGCAGCTCACCTCCCGGAAAGAAAGGGCTTGCTGGGGGTAGTTTGAAGGAGCCGACGGACTCCAAGCCTGTATCAAGAAGCTGGTGAAGAAGCTTAGGCTGGTTAACGTGGTCCAGGTCATGCTCGTCCGCCGGATTCTCCCATGCCAAGAGCGGGCATTCAATCTATGGGAGTTCGATCCGGAACAGCACCAGGCGCTGAACAAGCTCTTGACACAACGTCTGAAGGCGCTGGAAGGTGCTGTTCAAGGGCGCCGGCCCCGCATCCGCGATCAAGATCGCGGATTTCGCTCAGGCCCAGGTGACAAGGTAAGTGATTTTACCCTTTACGGGACACTTGTTTTCATAGTTTGACTTTATGCGGGTTTTAATTTCCCTTTTCCTTTGACAGGACTGGATGAAGAAGGCGGAGCAGATTACTGTCCGGCTCCTATGCCGAAAATCCATGAGCGCCTTCGTCTAGCGAGGCTGCTGGTTCCGCACCGCACGTGGTGCCGGAGAAGAAGGCCAAGAAGGAGGCCACGGGTGCTCGAAAGAGTGCCCGTTTTCAGGTGTCCGACGAATCCGGGGCGGACTCCTCTCCGGAAAATGAGGAGGAGGAAGAGGACTCTCTCCCAGAGGAGGGAGAGAGGAAGAGGAAGGCTTCCCCAACAGGGGAGGCCGGAGGGTCCAAGAGGGGAAGGACTATTCCCCCGGACAGCTCTGCCAACATCAATGTTGGCGAGGAAGAATGGCCTTCAAGGGCCAGGCCTCCGGCGAGATCGTAAGTGTCCGGATTCCTGAATGATTTATAATTTCTTTTTCTGCGTCACATAGTGTCATTCTAATGCCGCATACTGCATGTAGTCCGGCCAGTGATGATCTCCCCGCTTCTTCGAGCGGGTCGTTGGCTCCGTCGGATGTAGACTCCATCCCGACCGCCTCCACCCCTCGCGTCACGGAGGACGCCGAGGTGGGAACCCAAGAAGGGACCCGTCGGGGGGAGGCTCCGGAGGCGCCACAAGGCGTCCTCCCGGACCTTGCGCCGGACTCCAAAACAGAACCCGTAGTGGTTCCGGAGTCCGGCAGGCGGCCCCTTCGATCGAAGGGCAAGACCGTGACGCCGGCGGCTTCCGTCCAACCGGAGGCGCCGGGCAATTTGTTGGAGGCGCTGCAGAGCGCTTCCATCGAGGAAGAACACCGCACTATTATGAGTGCGGTGATTCAAAAGGTGCAGCTCGCCAAAGGCGGGCTGACCGAAGCCTGCAATAGCCTTCTATCAGGCTTTGAGGTAAGAAGTTAAAAATATGCAATGTAATACCGCATAGACAGTAGCCCCTGATGCTCGGTTGGGTGTTCGGAAAGAAAAGCCGGACTGAGGATCTTAAAAAAGATATACGCAGGGTTGCTAAAAAATTATGTCAATATGGGTTGCAGGTTGCGCTGCTGACCTCTACCGCACTGACTGCGGAGGTCGGTGCGTTGAAGCAGGAGCTTGAGCGGTCCGGGCAAGAGCTCGGCAGCGCCAGGAAGCAGCTCCCAAACAAAGAAGGTGAGTAACACCACGTTGAATTTGTACCTTACAGAAAAGTATTTAGGTTGCGACAAAAAATAACAAGGATAACATGGGTACTGCACGGGCCACGAACGAGGTGGCGGCCCTGAAGGAGGCCGTGTCCGCGACGAACATAATGCGCCACGGAACGGGGGAGCGAGAAAGCAGGAGGCGCGGGTGGCGGTGGTTCAGCAAGAGCTCCTGGCTCTCATGGAAAAGCATGAGAGTTTGGGCGTGACTCAAAGACTCGAGAGTCCGAGCTTGCCTCGGCTCTCGAAAGTGCCAAAACCGCCAAGGCCGAGGCCCATAAGTCCCTTCAGGAGGTTGAATTGATGAAGAAGATAGCGGCGGGTAAGGCATTTTTCATGCAAAGCAAGCATGTGAATGTAAATTACGTGTTACTTACCCGGATTCGGAGCTCTCCAGGGGCGTTTGCAGATCTGCCTCGCAGCGTGTCTGATGCCGCCGCATTCTACCGAGCCGAGGAGGGGAGCTCAACGGAGAAGGTCTTCTGGTCTCAGTATGCTGAGGCCGGCCATCCGGTGCCCCCTAGCGACCAGCTGAAGCAGCTGGTCGAACTTCACAAGGTGGCCGAGCAGGCCATGAAGGGCCTCATAGTCCGGCTGTGGCCTGGAGAGGCCATGCCTGGGAGCTACTTCGGCCTCGTGCGACGGCTGGTGGATCGTGCTCTGGGTGGAGGTTATCAAGCGCTCCGCCTGTATTGAAGGTGCTCGTCGGGCCCTTGCCCGCGCAAAGGTGCATTGGGGCAAGCTGGATGCGGAGAAGCTAATCACTGACGCGCCACCAGCGGGCAAGGAGCATCGTACGCCCGAAATTTACTATAAGGCTGTCCTGAAGGGTGCCCGCAAGATTGCGGATGAGTGCCCCAGGGATGTAATATTTGAGTGAATTCGCAATGTGTTATCCTGTGTGCTGAAAACTTTGTTCATATGCGCTAAGCAACGCTTGTTTAATTTAAAATATTACCTTCTGTGCGGCCGTTTATTAAATCTGAGAGATGGCAAGTCGTCGGCTTCAGCCCCCATGCCACGAGTGCTGGGGTGTTCGGGATAAACTTGAGCACTCTTGTTCCCATCTTTGGGTCCATCTAGGGAGGCGCTCAACACAACGAACAAGGCAACCGGACTTATAGTGCTTGAACACTCTCACTCAGCCATAGAATTCTATAATTTTAAATTTCGGCGAAGCCCCTAGTATTCGGAAGACCGAATTGGGGCGCTATCCACGCCTTCATCGGACATAATCCGGAACTTCGCTCGCGGCGAGGTCTTTAAGGACCCGAAGGATCTCTCGAACAGCGACCAGTCTCTCGCCTTATCATGCCGGTCAGTTTTAGCTTTCTCATCGAGGCGTTAACCCGGCTCAACCGGGGCGCAATCGCAGTGGTTCTCCCAGTGCTACCTTAGCCGATAGAACGGAACGTAAGGTGCCAAACATGGGAGCCGGGCAAACCCAACTATTGACCCAAGGCTTGATTCAGAGCTGATTCATATAATGCTATAAGTTCGGGGTGCCGCACTTGTGAAAGTGTGCGGACTTTATCACACCATAAAGCGGAGGACATAAGCCCCTGGTGTGTTTGGCCATACCAAGATGCACGGGTGCAACATGTCGTAAATGAACATATATATATATATATAAAGTAATGCAATTATAGGCAAAAAGTGCTGCATTTTATTCGAGAAGATATGCTATCAGTGCGGAATGATACAAATAGTGCGGAAAGCAAGGGATTGGACGAATTAAAGGCGTCTCCCTCCAGGGGTAGGCCGCGGAATGTTGTATTTTAACAAATTTAATGCTCGTGATGGAGACCACCGAGTGTTAAATGCGCCTTTGTCCTTCCCCGGCTGTTGCATCATGAGTTCGGCAGGTTCGCCACGGACTGAGTTCTATATAAAAAAGAGAAAATAAAACAAAAAGAGCGACACACTTGGGAGCCCTGGTGTGGTCGAACCGCACTGGTCTCTGTTATGGTTGTGCCCTTCCCCTATGCCCATGGTATCTCCGTATGTAATTATGTACGTGAGAGTTTGTCTTGCAATTTTGTGAGGGCTGGGGTTGGGGCCGCATTGCTACGCTGCGATGCGGGAACATGCCAGGTGGTCTTGGTTGATGTTGCTCCGGGCGCGTTTGGTCATGTCCGGTCGTTTAACGGCCGGACTCGAGAATTGCCTTAAAAGGCTGCTCTGTACTTCTGCCGCGAGAGCCGCTGTATGTTCCTCCGTTCGGAGGGAGCGTTCCGTGTTTCCATTGACCGTGATGACTCCACGAGGGCCTGGCATCTTGAGCTTAAGGTATGCATAATGCGGCACCGCGTTGAATTTTGCAAACGTGGTTCGTCCGAGCAGAGCGTGATAGCCGCTGCGGAACGGGACTATGTCGAAGATTAACTCCTCGCTTCGGAAATTATCCGGGGATCCAAAGACCACTTCTAGTGTAACTGAGCCTGTACAATTGGCCTCGACACCTGGTATGACGCCTTTGAAGGTCGTCGTTGTAGGTTTAATCCTTGAAGGGTCTATGCCCATCTTGCGCACTGTATCCTGATAAAGCAGGGTCATGCTACTGCCGCCGTCCATCAGGACTCTCGTGAGGTGAAATCCATCAACGATTGGGTCTAAAACCAATGCGGCGAATCCGCCATGGCGGATACTGGTCGGATGGTCTCTTCGATCGAAATTGATCGGGCAAGAGAACCATGGGTTGAATTTTGGGGCGGCTCCATCGCAGATATCGTCCTTAGTGCACGCTCGCTCCCTCTTGGGAATATGCGTTGCGTATATCATGTTTACCGTCCGAACTTGAGGGGGAATCCTTTTGTCCTCTGTTGTTCGGGCGGACTTGTCTCTTCCTTGTCATCGCTGTGTAGCCCCTAGTCACTGTTTTCGGCGATTAATTTGCCTGCCTGCTTGAATACCCAACAATCTCTGTTGGTATGGTTAGCTGGCTTTTCGGGGGTTCCATGTATTTGACAAGAGCGGTCGAGTATTCGGTCCAAATTGAACGGGCCCGGACTGGTTCTTTTGAATGGCTTCTTCCGTTGACCGGGTTTGGAGCCTCGGAATCCGGCGTTGGTGCCGTATCCTCATTGCTGTCGCCGTTAATGCGGCGTTTGTTTTTGTTTCGACGCAACCTGCCATTGCGGTCCTTGGTATCCGGACTGCCAGCGTTTTTGCTGAGGTTGTTACTGCGAGCGAGCCAGCTATCCTCTCCCGCACAGAAGCGGGTCATGAGGGATGTGAGGGCTGCCATGGATTTTGGCTTCTCCTGTCCTAGGTGCCGGGCCAGCCACTCGTCGCGGATGTTATGTTTGAAGGCAGCGAGTGCCTCTGCATCCGGACAATCGGCGATTTGATTTTTCTTTGTTAAGAACCGTGTCCGAATTGCTCGGCCGATTCGCTTGGCTGCTGGATTATTTGGCTTAGGTCATCTGCGTCCGGTGGTCGCATATACGCGCCTCGAAGTTGTCGAGGAATGCGGCTTCCGTGTCTTCCCAAAGATCCAATTGACTCTGCGGGCAGGCTGTTAAGCCAATGCCGAGCTGGTCCTTTAAGCTTGAGCGGGAGATATTTGATGGCGTGAAGATTGTCGCCATGGGCCATGTGTATATGGAGGAGATAATCCTCAATCTAGACCGCTGGGTCTGTTGTGCCATCGTAGGATTCGATATTAACGGGTTTGAACCCTTCAGGATTTGATGATCCATTACTTCGCCGGTGAAGCATAGTGGGTGTCTGGCGCCTCAGATTGAGCAATATCGCGACGTAGCTCGAGAGAGCGTTGTCTGCTGTGTTCGGCCCAGCCGGAGTAGTTGTATCCAGTGCGACGGTATCCGTCGTGGGTCGTGGGACGTCCACGTGATCCATAGATAGATCTGGATTGTCCTGCCTTGTCCTCCAATATATCTGCATGTCCGGCGCGTTCCCCCGTGGCTTCTTGCTTTTAGAGCGATGCCGGGGTACGATTTTGGTGGAGGGCTTGCACGCCTCTATCGCGCCACGAGGTGGTCGGTCTGCCGACAGGCGCTGGTGATGCTGCCTCCTCTAATCGGGGAGCAACTTGCATTTTGGGTAACTTTTGGAGGCGTTCGAGTTCATACTCTTGACGCGAGGACCTCGGTCCATCTGCCGGCCAAGAGGTCTTGATCAACTTGAAGCTGTTGTTGCTTTTTCTTTAGGCTGTTTGTCGTGGCCATTAGCCTGCGTCCTAAACGCTCTTGTTCGACGGGATCCTCGAGCACGACGAATTAAATGTCGCCGAGGCTTGCCTCGTCTCCGGAGGGAGGTAAGTAATTGTCATCCTCGACCTCTTCGTCTGCCGCCCTCTCCTGAGGGCTTGCTTCTGCCCCCTCCTGCGCTGGATCATGCTGGAGGGAGTTGTCTTCGGCACTTTCTGGGGTGTTATTATCTCCTGTGCCGGAATCTCCATTCTTGCCGTGGCGGGATTTAGAGCGGCACCGCTGACGTCGGCGCTTGGGCTGTTTCTTTAAGGAATCGGCCTCCGCTGCTTCTTCGCCTTCCCCATCTTTTGGGGTGTCCACCATGTATATGTCGTATGACGAGGTGGTCTTCCAAAGGTGTCTGTAGGCACTGGTCTTGGTAGTCTCCGGCATCGCCGCCCATACTGTCGATGTCTTGGAGTCGTAGTCGAGTACGTCGGTTAAATCGCCGACGGTGGCTACGAAGTGGGTGGTGGGTGGGATCTGAATTTCTTCGTCATCCGCGTCCCACCCGCCCCGGCCGTAGTTCGCCCAGGGCTCTCCGGATAGCGAGATGCTTTAGTGAATTTATGATATCGCCAAGGGCGAAAAGGAAAGATGTCCGCAGCGGTGAATTCCATGATCGGCGCCCAATCGGATTCGACTGGCAGGGGCGCTGGAGGTTCGGAGTCCGGCAGGGAGTCCGACACCTCGGAGTCATGGGCTTTATGTGGGACAAGGTAAGTGTTTGGCTCCATCACCGTAGAAATTGCGGCTCCCAAGGCGGTGTCCATCCATCCGTCCTCGATTCGAGCGATGGTCGGAGCGGATTCGTGGGTGGCCTCCAAGGTGCTGTCCGGCGGCAGAGTTAGGTCATGCCCATCGAGACAGCGTGGCACGCTTGGCTGTGGCTCAGATCCTTCGAAGATCAAGTCCCCGCGGATGTCGGCCGTGAAGTTTAGGCTTCCAAATCTGACCTGACGGCCAGGGGCGTAGCTTTCGATCTGCTCCAGATGGCCAAGGGAGTTGGCCCGCAGTGCGAAGCCACCGAATACGAAGATCTGTCCGGGGAGACACGTCTCACCTAGGACTACGTCGTTGTTGATTGAAGAGGCCATCAAGCCTATCGGTGACGACACAGAGGAACTCTCAATGAAAGCACCAATGTCGGTGTCAAACCGGCGGATCTCGGGTAGGGGGTCCCGAGCTGTGCGTCTAGGCGGATGGTAACAGGAGACAAGGGACACGATGTTTACCCAGGTTCGGGCCCTCTTGATGGAGGTAAAACCCTACGTCCTGCTTGATTGATATTGATATTGTGGATGTTTACAAGAGTGGATCTACCACGAGATCAAGGAGGCTAAACCCTAGAAGCTAGCCTATGGTATGATTGTAAGGGTTGTTGGATTGTAGTCCTACGGACTAAAGCCATCCGTTTATATAGACACGGAGAGGGCTAGGGTTACATAGAGTCGGTTACAATGGTAGGAGATCTACATATCCAGATCGCCAAGCTTGCCTTCCACGCCAAGGAAAGTCCCATCCGGACACGGGGTGAAGTCTTCAATCTTGTATCTTCATAGTCTTGGAGTCCGGTCGATGATAATAGTCCGGCAAATGATAGTTCGGCTGATGATGGTAATCCGGCTATCCGGACACCCCCTAATCCAGAACTCCCTCACCTACCCCCTCTTCTACTGTCAGGTTTAGAACCACGACACAGGGCGCGCCCCCTATCTCGTGGCCACCTTGGACATTCTTCCTCCGGAAAATCCCAAATATTCCAAAATAATTCTCTTTCCGTTTTTATCCCGTTTGGACTCCGTTTGATATTGGTTTTCTGCGAGACATAAAACATGCAACAAACAGGAACTGGCACTGGGCATTGGATCAATATGTTAGTCCCAAAAATAGTATAAAAAGATTCCAAAAGTATATGAAAGTTGAATAATATTGGCATCGAACAATAAAAAATTATAGATACGACAGAGACGTATGAGTGTCCAGTAGCTAGGCAGGATGAGTGATCGTGCGTAGATGTACACCGGTCATACTAGTCAGAAAGACATGACCCATGAATGGATGACAAAAACCAAGGGGGTTGTGAGAGTCGCATCTGCAAATGGACAGAGAAAAACCTGGTGCCCCTGTTTCATGTGCGACAACTATCATAAGAGGTTAGAGTTTGAAATGATCAAACAATTGCAGAAGTGGGGTTCTACGCCTAATTATAAGGTCTAGACATTTCATGGTGAGTCTGCCCAACGTGCCAGAGCTGAGGAGGGCCATCATCGCACCGACGAGCATGGTACCGGGATGGAAGACATGGTGGAAGGCTTTGATGATGCTCGGGATTCGGATGATGAGATGGGGTAATCTGCAAAGGCCTTCAGTGATATGTTGGAGTCTTCAAAACGTCCTCTCCACGAGCACAGTGAGCTTTGCCAGCTGGATGCCATCGCCCAAGTAATGGCTCTGAAGGCTCAATTCAACTTGGGCAGAGAATGCTACGACGCGATGATGACATTATTTAGATGCTTTCTACCCAAGGGCCATGTAATTCCTGCAAACCTGTACCAGTCGGAAAAATCCTTCGTGTACTTAAGATTCCCTATGAGAAGATGGATGCCTGTGAGAAAGGATGTACCTTATTTAGTCTTGAGTATGCAGACTTGAAGTATTGTCCCGTTTGCCAGTCTTCCAGGTATGTTGTGGTAGACAACGGTATGGGTGAGAAGAGTCAGACAAAAATCCCAGGTAATGTTCTTCGGTATATGCCAATCATACCAAGACTTCAACGTCTTTTCATGGTCAAAGAGACGGCCAGACAGATGACATGGCAAAAATTGGGTAAAAGAACCAAACTAGATGCAGATGGGGAGCCGATGTTGGTACACACATCAGACGGTTTTGCGTGGAAGCGCTTCGATGCAATACTTCATGCTAAAGCGGCAGATCGAAGGCAGCCTCAAATTACCATAAGCACGGATGGGTTCAACGTGTTTGGTATGATGGCAGCCCAATATAGTTGTTGGCCTGTATTTGTCATTCCACTCAATCCCCGGGCAGATTAGGCAAAGAAAGAACATTTTCCTTACGTTGATAATTCCTTGGCCAACTATCCGGGGAAGAGTATGAATGTGTACAAGCAGCCGCTTAAGGATGAATTGCAAGAAGCTTGGGATAATGGGATCAAGACATATGACGCTGCTACAAAAAAAGTTTCCTAATGCGTGTGTGGTACATGTACTCGATGCATGACTTGCAGGCATAGGCGCTATTCGTTGGCTGGTGTGTGCACGGTAGGTTCCCGTGCCCCACATGCAAGGCAACTCTTGAGTTTCATCGGCTGGAGGTGGGTGGAAAGTTTTATTGCTTCGACATGCATAGGCATTTGCTGGATCCTCGCCATAAGTTCATAGAAGACAAGAAGAACTTCATCAAAGGTAGAGTTTTCAAAAACTCTGCACCACCTACATTGACAGGCCAACAGACCATGTATCAGTTAAACGCTCTCGAGCCGGATCCAGAGCGTCGAGGGTATTTCAAGGGGTATAATTCAGAACACGCCTGGACTCACAAGACATGCTTGTGGGATCTGCCTTACTTCAAAGACCTCCTTTTCCCACACAACATCGACGTGATGCACACTGAAAAGAATGTTGGCGAGGCCCTCTTTGGTGCATTGTTCGGCATAGAGGGGAAAACAAAGGATAATCCTAAGGCTAGAGTCGATCAGGAGGCTTTATGTGATAGACCGCTACAAAACATGTGACAACCGAAACGAAAGAATAACTGGGCAAAGCCAAAGGCATGGTTAAACCTTGGAAGGCCAGATATGAGGGACATTATCCTGTGGGTGAAAAAGGAGTTGATGTTCCCCAATGGGTATGCAGCTAATCTAAAGAGGGGAGCGAGCCTTGAATAATTGAAAATATTTGGTCAGAAGAGTCATGATTGGCACATATGGCATGAGCGGGTAATGCCAGTGATGTTGCGTGGCTTTGTCCCTGAGGATGAATGGCTAGTATTGGCAGAGCTGAGCTATTTCTTTCGTCTTCTTTGTGCGAAAGAACTATCGCCTGGCTTGCTAGAAGAACTGGAAGAGTTGGTGCCGGAGTTGATCTGCAAGTTAGAGAAGATCTTTCCACCGTGCTTCTTAATCCAATGCAACATTTGATTTTGCATCTCCCGACCGAGGCACAATTGGGGACGCCCGTGCAGAATCGTTGGTGCTACGCAATTGAGAGCATGCAGAAGACACTTCGAGCAAAATGTAAAAATAAACGTCGAATTGAAGCATCAATGGCTGAGGCATTCATTACTAAGGAGGCGGCAAACTTCGTGACATCACACTACGAAGCCAAAAAATCGTCATTTTCATTATCCGAAGCCTCGGTACAATCCTGGCGACCCTAAAAGAGTGGATCCAACCTCAGCCTATTCAAAGGGAAGCTCGCACCAGCTTGTGCTTATACTCCCTTATTGTTGGATGTCGACGATTGGTGGACCATTATGTTGTGTATCTTGAACAATCTAACAGAAGTGCGGCCGTACATCGAGTAAGTTCTCGGTACATTGTTTTGCAACCACTATTTCCTTTGAACTGCTCTTATTCCCGGATATTTGATACAGTCGATACGTAACCAAATTCTCATATGGAGCGGTGATCCAACAGGATTCTGTCGAAGAGTATGATCTTCTGGCAATGCATGGATGCGGCTATCCCGGTTTCATCTCTTGGTTCAATAAACGGTAATTTCCATTAGACCATTTCATTTCTTCGTCTATTTTCCGGCTAATGCAACAATCATTTTGTATTAAACTTGTAGGCTAGTTCAGAGTCTATGGATGCCAAATTGAGACAAGTCGCTAATGGTTTTGACTATAAGTTCCGTTCATTTGACAAATACGACATCAACGGGTATCGCTTTCGTACCTATAGAAAAGAGCTATCTATGGCCGACCGAAAGTCTACAAATTGTTTTGTCTCTGCTATCGGTGAAGGAGATACCAAGTATTATGCAAGAGTTGAAGAAATTTATGTACTTCTATTCTATGGTGCAAACCCACCGAACGTCGTAGTCTTCAAATGTTATTGGTTCCTGCCGAAGGAGACTAGAAGGAATCACGAACATCTACGGCTAGTTGAAATCAAACAAAGCACCCATTTGGATGTTCCCGATGTCTATATTAGGGCTCAATAGGAACCCAAGTTTTCTGTCTACCGTGGGCCTGCCAAAGTGATCCAAATCTCAATGGTTGGGAATGAAGTGCCGCCACATGTTAGACCACCTCCCCCCAATGAAGAGGATTATAAATCTCACATTAACCCAGACACATATGAAGGAGATTCTTCCAACAAACACGTCTTTCCAAAAAACGTTTCAAGAACCGCTCTACTTCACCCCAGAACATTGAAGTAGACAGCGACAGTGAATCCGAGCATGAGCCGGAACAAGAAGAGCCGGAACAAGAAGAGGTTACTACTGCGGGTGACCTGTCAATGCTTGACCAATTACGTAAAGGATGCCTTCCACATGCTGATGCATTTATTAGTGATGATGATGAGCACGTTATTACTAATAGTGATGATGATGATGCATTTATTGACCCCGAAGCATATATAGACGATGAAGATTAATATTATAGTTTATGTTAGGTATTCCATTTGTTTTATTTTCATGATGATGATACACTTAAATTATATACATATTATTGTTCATGTCAGGTATTCTTTTTTTATGTTGTACTAATTTCGTTTACTCTTCGTCACTGCAGGTGTTGACAGATGGTGGGCGCGTGTCGAGAGCACTCCGAGGCTCCTTCCTAGGCGCGTGGTGGGAGGGGTAGTTCCATTCCACCCCAGACCCTCCGGAGAGCGCTAGATCTCAGTATGCCACCACCCCCAGCCGGGAGAGGTTGGGGGGAGAAGAAGGAAAAGGCTAGTTGAGGTGGACGTGGCGGCGGGAGACGTAGGAAGGCTGCTACTACGCCTTTCTTGCTGCCACCCCAGCTGATTCACCTGACCACAGGACTGCTCCGTCTGAAATGGAGCCGCCTGAGGTGGACCCGTCTCGGACCCCGGTCCACGAGCCTCGGGCCGACGAGCCTTCTCCCATGAGACTCCGGTCCCAGAGGCTCCGTCCCACGAGACTCTGGATCAGTCTATGTCGCAGCCGAACCGATTGTGGGACTGGCCGGAGTTGATTGGCAATGCTGATGGTGGTGAGGGTGACTATAGTTCTGATGGCTATAGCGAGAGCAAGCGGGTTAAGGGGGCAATGTCTACCAGCGTGGTGGTACAAAGCTCCCGCCCACCCCGGTGACCCCTGACCAGAGGTTGTTGATTGCGCCTGATGGGGAGAAGTAAGTGCATTTACTATTTTTTAAACTTTTGCCTCCATGTTTCTTCGAATATCTAATGCGTTAGCCTTGTCATACTTCAGGTCTTGGAAACACGGTCGTGGTGTCCGCAGGCCCAACACAGTCATTGGTGTGATTTGTCGCCAGAGTCACGGGGTGGGTCATGTTTCCCGGTGAAAGCCAGGTTCCAGAGCTAGGAATGACCTAGGAGCACTACTTGGCTACCCCGGCCCTGCCGGAGGAGAGGATCGGCGGTGTCGAGTGGCACACGGTGGCCGACGTTGTGATCCAGACGTTTTTGGTAAATTTTCCTCTCTCGTCTATGTTGTGTTTTCTTATTTGATTGGCAACCGTAGTGATTGTACTATTCTGTGTTTTCTTGTTTGATTGCAGACCTTCTATAGGTGTGCTGAGGGACAGGAGGAGGCCGCGGCTCGGGTTATCGATGCCGAGTGCAGGCGCGTACTTCAAAACTGGCGGAACGGTGCTCGGATGCAGGCTATTCGAGACTACTTCGCCTCGATTGGTATTAGGATGTCCAAGTCAAAGTGCCGCACAAAGTATCTGAGTAAGGACAAGTACATGAAGGTAATTACCTATTCTTAGGGCCTTGTACTTAGTTTCCTTGATTTGATTCGTAGGCATAGTGCTCAAATTTTTCTTACTTAACTTAGGTGACCCCGAGATGGTGTGCGGATAGGCAGGATTGTTGGGAGGCGTTGGTGGATGAGTGGTGCTCTCCCCAATGGCTATCCACCCACAACAATGCAAAGGATCGGCGTGGCAAAATGAGCGGTTTGCCACACCATCAAGGCAGCGTCAACCTATATCAGTACGGGGATAACTGGGTATGTGGTTTGCTTCATGATTCATGCAAATTCATTCTTCATGCTAGCTTGAGCCCTTAACTAATACTTTGTTCCTCTCTTTTAGGCGCGACACAACAAGACGGATGTGCTAGAGTTTTTCGACCTCTATGCCATGGCCCATAGTGCCCCGTATAAGAAGGCCAAGGAATCCTCTGAGCTAATCTCGATGATCCAAAGAACTTCAGCAACCGCGCCTCCCACAACAAGCTCGTGAGGTACAGAGACTAGGGGAAGGTGAGGGAAGGGCCAGACTTTAACTTGAGCCAGCCTATAGATCCAGAGCTGGTGATGATATCTTGTGGCGGGAGGCACCATGGCTTGTTAGCCATTGGGGATGGACTGATACGTTGTACTAGCACTCTTCCGGACATCAAGAGGCGCTAGAAGAGCTCCGATCCTAAGATAAGGCCTTGTCCACGACCAATGGATCTCGAAATCAAGGTCAGTTATACAGAATCAAATACCTTTCCTCCATTACATTATGTGTGTGGCCGTCGATGATTACAATGCTAAAGAGGAGTGGTGTTGCAGGATGCTATTGAGGAAGAGAGAGCGAAGACCCAGGAGCTTCTGGCGGAGGAAATGAGGCAGGCGACGAAGAGGGAGAGGGAGATTGAGGAGAGGATGGCTGGCTTTTGGAGGATGAGAGGAACCGGAACGACTTGGCTAACCGGGCCATATTCGAGCTCTTCACGGTAAGTTTCTTCTGCATATTAGCTAAATCATGCACGCAATGTTCCTTTCATTAGTGACTAATATGACTGACTCGTCAAAACCAAATGTGCAGTCCATGTGCGAGAAGAACGGTCAGACCCCACCGCTGATGATAGTCATTGCTCCAGCGGGCAGGGTGAGTTTCATTTGAATGGACATTACTTATTAGTCTTCACATTTGAGTTGCATCATGCTAACGAGACATTGCAAATGATCTTTAATTTGGTGCAGCATAACTCCCGACAAGCATCGACGTCTGCCACTGGAGCGAGCAAGAACCCCGATCCTCCTCCGTCTGCCACTGCAGCGAGCAAGAACCCCGATCCTTCACCTACGGGTTGACGGTAAGTTTTCCCTAGTGCTTTACTTAACAAATGCATACTTAGCTTAAGAAATGACCAATTTAGCTCCAAAGTGACATATACTTGGCACATTTTCCTCCAAAATGACATAATAACCTTAATTAGCTCCAAAATGACCTATTTAACCTAGGATAGCTCTAAAATGACCTATACTTAGCACTTTTTCCTCCAAAATGACATAATAACCTTAATTAGCTCCAAAATGACCTATTTAACCTAGGATGGCTCTAAAATGACCTATACTTAGCATATATTCCTTCAAAATGACTTAATATGCTTAGCTAGCTCAAAAATGACATAATAACTTAATTTAGCTCCAAAATGACCTATTTAACCTAGGATAGCTCTAAAATGACCTATACGCATTTATTCCTCCAAAATGACTTAATTTGCTTAGCTAGCTCCAAAATGACATAATATGCTTAAGAAATGACCTATTTAGCTCCAAAATGCTATAATATTCTTAGCTAACTAAAAAATGACATAATAACCATACTTAGCTCCAAAATGACTTATTTAACCTAGGATAGCTCTAAAGTGACCTATACTCAGCATTTTTTCCTTCGAAATGACTTCATATGCTTAGCTAGCTCAAAAATGACATAATAACCTTAATTAGCTCCAAAATGACCTATTTAACCTAGGATAGCTCTAAAATGACCTATACTTAGCATTTTTTCCTCCAAAATGACTTAATATGCTTACCTAGCTCAAAAATGACCTATTTAAGCTAGGATAGCTCTAAAATGACCTATACTTAGCATCTTTTCCACCAAAATGACTTAATATGCTTAGCTAGCTCTAAAATTACATAATATGCTTAAGAAATGACATATTTTAGCTCCTAAATGACTTCATATGCTTAGCTAGCTCCAAAATGACATAATAAGCTTACTTAGCTCCAAAATGACCTTTCTTAGCATTTTTTACACCAAAATGACTTAGTATGTGATACGTCCATTTTGCATCATGCTTTCATATTGATATTTATTGGATTATGGGTTGTTATTACATGATATATCACAATACTTATGCCTATTCTCTCTTATTTTACAAGGTTTACATGAAGAGGGAGAATGCCGACAGCTGGGATTCTGGACTGGAAAAGGAGCAAATATTAGAGACCTATTCTGCACAGCTCCAAAAGTCCTGAAACTCCACGAAAGTCATTCTTGGAATTAATGAAAAAATATTGGCAAAAGAATCAACATCAGGGGGCCCACACCCTGTCCGTGAGGGTGGGGGCGCCCCCCCTAGGGCGCGCCCCAGTGCCTCGTGGGCCCCCTGACAGCCCTCCGATGGCCATCTCCTTCTATATGAAGTCTTTTACCCTGGAAAAAAAATCAAAAAGCAAGCTTACGGGATGAAACTCCGCCGCCACGAGGCGGAACCTTGGCGGAACCAATCTAGGGCTCCGGCGGAGCTGTTCTGCCGGGGAAACTTCCCTCCGGCAGGGGGTCACCAAATATCCTCTCATCGGGAGGGGGTCAATCTCCATCAACATCTTCACCAGCACCATCTCCTCTCAAAACCTAGTTCATCTTTGCTTTGTACCAAAACCTCAGATTGGTACCTGTGGGTTGCTAGTAGTGTTGATTACTCCTTGTAGTTGGTTTATTTGGTGTAAGATCATATGTTTAGATCCTTAATGCATATCAACACCCCTCTGATTATGAACATGAATATGATTTGTGAGTAATAAGTTTGTTCCTGAGGACATGGGATAAGTCGCTATAAGTAGTCATATGAATTTGGTATTCGTTCGATATTTTGATGAGATGTATGTTGTGTATCCTCTAGTGGTGTTATGTGAACGTCGACTACATGACACTTCACCATTGTTTGGGCCTATAGGAAGGCATTGGGAAGTAATAAGTAGATGATGGGTTGCTACAGGGATAGAAGCTTAAACCCTAGTTTATGCGTTGCTTCGTAAGGGGCCGATTTGGATCCATATGTTTCATGCTATGGTTAGGTTTACCTTAATAATTCTAGTTACGGATGCTTGCAATAGGGGTTAATCATAAGTGGGATGCTTTTCCAAGAAAGGGCAGTACCCAAGCACCGGTCCACCCACATACCAAATTATCAAAGTAACGAACGCGAATCATATGAGCGTGATGAAAACTAGCTTGACGATAATTCCCATATGTCCTCGGGAGCGCTTTTCTCATATAAGAACTTGTCCAGGCTTGTCCTTTGCTACAAAAAGGATTGGGCCACCTTGCTGCACCTTATTTACTTTCATTGCTTGTTACCCGTTACAAATTATCTTATCACAAAACTATCTGTTACCTACAATTTCAGTGCTTGCAGAGAATACCTTACTGAAAACCGCTTGTCATTTCCTTCTGCTCCTCATTGGGTTCGACACTCTTACTTATCGAAAGGACTACAATAGATCCCCTGCACTTGTGTGTCATGAAGACGCTTTTTTGGCGCCATTGCCGGGGAGTGAAGCGCCTTTGGTAAGTGGAACTTGGTAATGAAAAATTTATATAGTGTGCTGAAATTTACTGTCACTTGTTACTATGGAAACTAATCCTTTGAGGGGTTTGTTCGGGGTATCTTCACCCCGACTAGTAGAGAAAAGAGTTGCTCCTCAACCTACTGAACCTACTGAAAATGTTTTCTTTGAAATTCCTTCGGGTATGGTAGAGAAACTGCTAGCTAATCCTTTTACAGGAGATGGGACATTACATCCCGACTTGCACCTAATCTATGTAGATGAAGATTGTGGATTATTTAAGCTTGCAGGTATGCCTGAGGATGTTATTAAGAAGAAGGTTTTCCCTTTATCTTTGAAGGGAGACGCATTGACATGGTATAGGCTATGTGATGACATGGGATCTTGGGACTATAAACGATTGAAATTGGAATTTCACCAGAAGTTTTATCCTATGCATCTTGTTCATCGTAATCGTAATTACATATATAATTTTTGGCCATGCGAAGGAGAAAGCATCGCTCAAGCTTGGGGGAGGCTTCAGTCAATGTTATATTCATGCCCCAATCATGAGCTCTCAAGGGAAATGATTATTCAAAAATTTTATGCTCGGCTTTCTCTCAACAAATCGCACCATGTTTGATACTTCTTGTGTTGCGTCTTTTATGATGAAGACTATTGAATTCGAATGGGATTTATTGGAAACATTTAAATGCAACTCTGAAGATTGGGATCTCAACGAAGGTAAGGAGTAAGATATGACACGTAAGTTTGATTGTGTTAAATCTTTTATGGATACCGATGATTTTCATGGATTCAGCACTAAATATGGACTTGACACTGAGATAGTAGCTTCTTTCTGTGAATCATTTGCTACTCATGTTGACCTCCCTAAGGAGAAGTGGTTTAAATATAATCCTCCTACTGAAGTAAAAGTAGTTGCATTACAATTGAAGAAAAAACTATTACTTATAATAATCCTGTTGTTCCTTCCACTTATACTGAGAAACCACCTTTCCCTGTTATAGGATAAAGGATCATGATAAAGCTTCAACTGTGGTTCGTAAAAGTAATACTAGAACATATACGCCACCTGAGAAAATTAAAGTTGAACCTAGTATTGCTGTGGTTAGAGATCTCTTGGCTGATAATATTGATGGGCATGTTATTTATTTATGTGATGAAGCTGCTAGAATTGCTAGACCTGATGCTAAGAAACATAGAACTGTAGTAGGCATGCCTGTTATTTTTGTTAAAATAGGATATCATCGTTATCATGCTTATGTGATATAGGTGCTAGTGCCGGTGCAATACCTTACTCCTTATATCAAGAAATTATGCATGATATTGCACCAGCTGGGGTAGAAGAAATTGATGTTACAATTAAGCTTGCCAATAGAGATAGTATTTCACCAATTGCGATTGTTAGAGATGTTGAAGTCTTGTGTGGGAAAGTTAAATATCCCGCTGATTTTCTTGTTCTTGGTTCCCCACAAGATGACTTTTGTCCCATTATATTTGGTAGACCCTTCTTGAATACTGTTAGTGCTAAGATAAACTGCAAAAAGATATTGTTACAATTAGTTTGGATGATATGACTCATGTGCTTAATTTCGCTAAATTTCGTAGACAACCCCATGATTAAGAATTGCCTAGTAAGGATGAAATTATTGGTCTTGCTTCTATTGATGTACCTCCTAATGATCCTCTAGAACAATACTTGCTAGACCATGAAAATGATATGTTAATGAATGAAAGAAGGGAAATAGATGAAGTATTCTTTAAACAAGGACCCATTTTGAAACACGACTTACCTGTTGAAATCCTAGGGGATCCTCCACCACCTAAGGGTGATCCCGTGTTTGAGCTTAAACCATTACCAGATACTCTTAAATATGCTTATCTTGAAGAAAAGAAGATATATCCTGTTATTATTAATGTTAAACTTTCAGAGCAGGAAGAGGAAAGATTATTTAAAAGTCTGAAGAAGCACCGTGCTGCTATTGGATATACTCTTGATGATCTTAAGGGCATTAGTCCCAGTCTATGTCAACACAAAATAAAATTAGAGGAAGACGCCAAACCAGTCATTGATGACCAACGACGGTTAAATCCTAAGATGAAGGAAGTGGTAAGAAAGGAAATACTAAATCACCTAGAGGCAGGTATAATATATCCCGTTGCTGATAGTAAGTGGGTAAGTCATGTCCATTGTGTCCCAAAGAAGGGAGGTGTTATTGTCGTTCCTAATGATAAAGATGAATTGATCCCGCAAAGAATTATTACAGGTTATAGGATGGTAATTGATTTCCGCAAATTAAATAAAGCTACTAAAAAGGATCATTACCCTTTACCTTTTATTGATCAAATGCTAGAAAGACTATCCAAACATACACATTTTTGCTTTCTAGATGGTTACTCTGGTTTCTCTCAAATACCTGTGTCAGCGGAGGATCAAGAAAAGACCACTTTTACTTGCCCTTTCAGTACTTTTGCTTATAGACGTATGCATTTTGGTTTATGTAATGCACCTGCTACTTTTCAAAGATGCATGATGGCTATATTCTCTGACTTTTTTGAAAAGATTTGTGAGGTATTCATGGATGATTTCTCCGTTTATGGATCCTATTTTGATGATTGCTTGAGTAACCTTGAACGAGTTTTGCAGACAACTTTTCTAGGTTAGAGAATATTCTTGATGACCCACTCCCTAGTCATGATAGCTTTCCTGATGAACAATTAGTTGTCATAAATGCTACTCGTACTGCTCCATGGTATGCTGATTATGCTAATCACATTGTTGCTAAATTCATACCACCTAGTTTTACATACCAGCAAAAGAAAAAGTTTTTCTATCATTTAAGACATTACTTCTGGGATGACCCGCACCTTTACAAAGAAGGAGTAGATGGTGTTATTAAACGTTGTGAACCTAAGCATGAACAGGAACAGATCCTACGCTGGAGATAGAACTGCACATAAGGTATTGCAATCTGGTTTTTATTGGCCTACTCTCTTCAAAGCGCCCGTAAGTTTGTCTTGTCTTGTGATGAATGTCAAAGAATAGGTAATATTAGTAGACGTCAAGAAATGCCTATGAACTATTCTCTTGTTATTGAGCCATTTGATGTTTGGGGCTTCGGTTATATGGGACCTTTTCCTGCCTCTAATGGGCATACACATATTTTAGTTGCTGTTGATTACGTTACTAAGTGGGTAGAAGCTATTCCAACTAGTAGTGCTGATCATAAAACCTCTATTAAGATGCTTAAAGAAGTTATTTTTCCAAGGTTTGGAGTCCCTAGATACTTAATGACTGATGGTGGTTCACATTTTATTCATGGTGCTTTTCGTAGAATGCTTGCTAAGTATGATGTTAATCATAGAACTGGATCTCCTTACGACCCACAGTCTAGTGGCCAAGTAGAGCTGAGTAACAGAGAGCTTAAATTAATTTTACAAAAGGCTGTTAATAGATCTAGAAAGAATTGGTCCCATAAACTTGATGATGCATTATGGGCTTATAGAACTGCATATAAAAATCCTATGGGTATGTCTCCATATAAAATGGTTTATGGAAAAGCATGTCAGTTACCTCTTGAACTAGAACATAAGGCATATTGGGCTATTAAAGAGCTCAATTATGATTTCAAACCTGCCGGTGAGAAGAGGTTATTTGACATTAGCTCACTTGCTGAATGGAGAACCCAAGCTTATGAAAATGCGAAACTATCTAAGGAAAAGGTTAAAAGATGGCATGACAAAAGGATACAAAAGCGTGAGTTTAATGTAGGTGATTATGTGTTGCTTTTCAACTCTCGTTTAAGATTTTTCGTAGGAAAACTTCTCCCTAATGGGAAGGCCCTTACGTTATCGAGGAAGTCTACTGTTCCGGTGCCATAAAAATCAACAACTTCGAAGGCACAAGTCCGAAGGTGGTGAACGGTCAAAGAATCAAACATTAGATCTCAGGTAATCCAATAAATGTTGAAACTAACGCTATTGAAACCGTAACCCCGGAGGAATACACAAGGGACACTTTCCAGAACGTTCCAGACTCCGAAAAGGAATAGGTATGCGGTGCGGTAAGTAAACCGAATCCAAAAAAATTCTAACATCAATTTTTCTTCGTTTTGGAAAATTTAAGAAAATAGGAAAATAAGAAGTAGTCCGGGAAGGACACGAGGCGTCCACGAGGTTGGAGGGTGCGCCCTATGCTCTAGGGCGCACTCCCTGCCTCATGGGCTCCTCGTGTGCTCTCCGGACTCCGTTTTCTTGCACAATACTTCTTTTGGTCGGTAAAAATTCATTATACAATCTCTCGAATGTTTTGACCACCGTATCACGCCAACATCCTCTGTCTTTGTTTCGAGCTGTTTTCTGTCAGATTTGTCAAGGCCAGGCATCATGTCGTCACCCTCCTCCAACAATGAAGGCAGCGATGCTTGGCTGATGAAGATGGAGCTGAAGAGTGAAGAACCAGGGGAGATCAACAAGGAGGATAGGATCAAGAAGGCTACAGAGGATAAAGCTCCGTCGGGAGGAGAAGAAGACATCCAACCTCTTCCCGACCTCTTTACCCCAAGTGAGATTGAAGCTTTCAAGTCGATTTAGTTAGCTCGCATACAAAACAAGTATCTCACACGTGAAAATATTTTGTTAAAGGATCATATCATCGCACACAAGGGCATTATCCGCAAGTTGGAAGAGCTCCTACGCTCGATGTGCGACTATCCATCACCACCCTCTTCACATGCAAAGGAGACATAATCACATGGGTATGGGCACTCCCCTTGGCAACTGCCAAGCTTGGGGGAGGTGCCCCGGTATCGTATCATCATCACACTCCTATCTTTACCGTGTTACTTAGTTCGATCCTTTTAGTAATATCTCGATCTAGTAGAATAAAGTTTTGGTATGATTTAGTTTTGAGTTTTACCTTATGATCCCTCTGTGTAATCGAGTCCGTGAGCTATATATAATAAAGGTTAGGTTGATTCAAGGGCTTTACTGTTTTGCCATGATCATGAGGTAATAAAATGAAATAGAAATAAAAAAAGAAATAAAGAGATCATATTAATCTTATGGAGAGTAATGACTTCACATATAAAGAGTATGATGAATGAAAGTTGATGAGAGTTGGCAAACATAGTTTTGGTCATCGTTGCAATTAATAGGAAGTAATAAAGAAAGAGAGGTTCTCACATACAAATATACTATCTTGGACATCTTTTATGATTGTGAGCACTCATTAAAATATGACATGCGAAAAGAGTTGATGTTGGACAAGGAAGACAACATAATGGGTTATGTTTTCTTATATCTGAGATAAAGTATATTGTCATGGATCATCCCATATGTTGAGCTTTCCTTTCCCTCTCATGCTAGCCAAATTCCTTGCACTAAGTAGAAATTACTTGTGCTTCTGAAATACCCTTAAACTAGTTTTGCCATGAGAGTACACCATATCTACCTGTGGATTGAGTAAGATCCTTCAAGTAAGTTGTCATGTTGTATGCAATAAAAATTGCTCTCTAACTATGTATGACTTATTAGTGTGGAGAAAATAAGCTTTATACGATCTTGTGATATGGGAGTACTAAAAGCGACGGACTGCATAATAAAGGTCTTTATCACAAGTGGCAATATAAAGTGATGCTCTTTTGCATTATGATTTCATGCATCCAACCATAAAAGCACATGGCAACCTCTGCTCCCCTTTCCGAAGGGGCTATCTTTTATTTCTGTCTTATACATTATGCAAGAGTCATGGTGATCTTCACCTTTCACTACTAGGGAAAACCCTAGTAGTAGCGCGGGTTTTGAGGCTATCAGCAGCGCGGGCACCCGCACTACCAATAAGGCGCTTCTGACTAATCGTTAGTAGTAGCGCTGTGCTGCACCAGCTACTACTATTGACTATATCAGCAGCGCATTTTCGGAACGTGCTACTATTAGTTAGCTGTAGCGATTTCCTGAGCCCGCGCTACTGTTATATCTTTCACCATTTCCCCATTCCAGCTTCAATAAACTGCAATTTCCAGATACTAGGTACTACTAGATATCAATTTCATAAAGCATTATAGGTACTAGGTAGTACTCCCTCGGTTCCAAATTACTCGTCGTGGTTTTAGTTCAAATTACTAGGTAGTACTAAGAGCCTGCAGCCTTGGCCATCAGCCAGCAGATGGAAAAGCATGCCGTTAGCCTCCTAACGTGGCTAACCCCGTTCCTCTACCGTCCAGAGGCTTTGCCATCTTCCAGCTGATGGCAAAGGCTACAGGCTCTTTGCCATCTGCCATCGAACGGCAAAGAAGCCTTTACCAGAGTGTATTCAGCCGGCCCTTTGCCATCCGCTGGCAGATGGCAAAGGCCTTTGCCATCTGCCATGGAAGATGGCAAATTGCCTGATTCCTATATGATTAAGATCGATGTAAATTGATTAGTTATGATTTTTGTTGTTGGAGTTTAAGAATATGAAGAACTTATAAGGTGGATACATCTCATGGCTCAAGAGCATTGGGTTGCAACAAATATTACTGGAACAAGTTGAGCATTGGGCTATTAATTTCATTGTTTTGGGGAGTGCAGGACAAAATCTTTTAAGACTCCATAACCTTGATTTTTCATCTGGTCCATAACATTGATTCCCCCTTGTTTAACGTGTTGAGTATCAAAAATGATGATGTGTCAATGATTTGACTGTTGTAGAAATGTTCTTCGATAAATATGTTTTTAGCTCTTGATGGTTTTTTTAGACATATCACTCAGAGAAACATTTTCAGTTGAGAGAAGGAATAAAGGAAGAACATGAGAGCGCTTTAACGGTAAAAAATAAGTCGCCAATGTAGGCTGTTGCAAGCACGACCGTTCTACTAGTTTGGAGGAGTATCTTTGTTTCCACATAGCTCTACTCTACTATATATACCAATCTTGCTGACATTTTCCAATGGATGGAGTACAGGATGAAGCAAAGACATATTAAAGCACTTGATAGATGTCTGTTTGCTTATAGCTACGGATGAAGACTTGATGCACGCTCTAGTGCATTATTCACATGCAATACCAAAGGAAATATGGTCTTGCATAGCAGGGTATGCACTAGTCAAATTACAAAAAATGGAAATTACGCGTTAAAGCAAAAATCTTAGGCCATGCTTAATTCAGAAGAAACATGTTCCACTGAAGTTACATATCGTCAAACCTTCGAAGCCCTCCTTAAGCACGAGGGAGAAGCATGTACGGTTATCTAGGTGCGGTCTGTTGGACATACCCCTATCGTCAGTGCAGTCATCACACTCGGGGATCTTATCGTCGTCAGATATTTCCTATGTATGTTCATAATTCAAAGATTAAAAATTACGGCATGACCTTTGCTAAAATAGGACATATCGAGCGCCTAAAATTTTTCGGAATGGAAATGAATCAACAATCCTCCTAGAAGGTATACATTCTTTAATGGCATAGTGATAATGACATAAAAAATTTATTGTATACCTAAAACATTTTATTGAATACCACACACTACCTATATTAAAAAAAACTATGCGATTACTAGTTTACTATCCAATTCAAACGACCATTCTACCTATGACATAAAAAACCTATATGCAAATTAATCCACACAATAGCCAACTACCATTCTAACTATCTATTCTATTTAAAAAAATTATGTTCTACATATATTTTCTATTCTATTGTATTGAAAATATCTACATTCTATTCAAAAGACCTAGATTTTCTAATCTCTATTAAAAAAACCTACATTCTACAAGAAAAAACCTATGTTCTATCCATCCATCAGGGCAGGATGCGGCGAGGGCGGTGGGGCAGTGCGCGGGGAGGGCGTTGGGGCAGGGCGCGTCGAGGGGAGCGGGGGAGGGGGGCAATCGACCTTGCAGCGGGCAAGGTCGAGGCAACGACCGGCGAGATCGACGGAGGAGAGAGGGGCGGTGTCAGGACCCCGATCCTAGGTCACACCGATCTAGCATGTAACACATCATATCACTTTGCGGCCTCACGCACGGTATTCCCACGGGTGTCGCCTTACCATGGCCCGGGACCGTTTGCGTCTTTTGGCTCACGTATATGATAGTGTCGCTAGCATCCATATGACAAAGAACCCGGGCCGACATGGCTAGTCGTGAACCCAAAGCGGCACTAACCCATGGGGACAGGCATACATGAATCACATCGAGCATGTCGGTCATCAACGTATGAACTTGGGCTGTAGCACTGGGCTAACAGGACTCCGGTATCCCGGGCTGTAGCAGGCTAGGCAGGACTCCAAGTATCACCGCGTGACATTTCCCCGAAGGGACAGACATAGGAACGAAATGAATCACATGCCGGCCAGTCAAGTGTCCAAGCAGTAGTGCTGGGCTAGCAGGACTCCGGTGAACCGGGCTGTAGCGGACTACTATCGCTCAGAGGCACGAGACTACATTTCCCCATATGAGAGGCTGCCAAGGATAAACAACTAGTTTGTCGGATCCCACACATACCAAGCATTTCAAACATACACACAATATGCTCAATATGTGTAAATACGACGTGGCATCACAACATAACTCTACGACTCAAAATATTATTCAATAGGCTCCGAGGAGCGAGATATTACAAACATGGGTCTCATGACCCAACACTCAGAGCATACAAGTCAAAGCACAAACGGAAGCTAAACATGTCTGAGTACAGACAACTATAAATGAAAAAGGCTGAGAAGCCTGACTATCTACCAGATCCTGCCGAGGGCACAAGATCGTAGCTGAGGTAACAAGCTAAACGTCGAAGTCCAAGCGGAACTACTAGTGAGACTGACGTCTCTCTGCAAAACATAGAATGAGCAAACGTGAGTACAATTGTACTCAGCAAGACTTACATCAGAACTAACTACATATGCATCATTATCAAAAGGGGGTGGTGGAGTTTGACTGCAGCAAGCCAGCTTTGACTCGGTGGCTATCCTGAACTACGACTGCAAGTAACTCTTTTGAGGTGGCGCACACGAGTCCACATATTCACCATGGCAATACACCACTATGGACCCGCTCCGCCTCCCTCACGAGAACGCCATCCATAGCACTCACGCTTATCTTGCGCATTTTAGAGTATCCACTTTCACTTGTCTATGAACTGATATAGGCAACCCGAAGTCCTTCTCCGTGGACACGGCTATTCAATAGATCATATTAAACCCTGCAGGGGTGTACTTCTTCACACGCTTTCACCACTTACCGCCGTTTACGACATGTACTCGGCAACCTTCAAGCGGAAGCCCAACGTGGGTGTCGGCCACGGCCTACCTAAACACTCAAGTCCCTAGTCCAGGTTTATCGCCTATTCGGGTTCCATCCGCAGGAGTCCGCCGAGGTTTCCCATACAGCCCGAACGATGTGTGCAGGGTTCCCGAGATACCAAACGGGCACTTTCGGTACACGAACCACGGTGCCTACCGCAACACAACCCACCCCTAAGGTCAGCGTTGCGTGCCCCAAAGATGCTACAAACACCAGAAACTACTTGCAACTCCCGGACTGAGGACAAGGGTGGTCAAGAAGCCGAGAGGGTCCATTGGTTTCGGGCCCAATGCGTGGTAGTAACTGTATCATGGATCACAAACACAGAACTCAGTTCCTGAGGACGGCTGCAATGAGACAACCCACCATGTACTCCTACATGGCCTCTCACCGCTACCTTTACCAAATCGTGTTCACACACTTAGCTCACACACAATAGGACATGTTCATAACAATTCCAATTCATTCCCGATGAATCAGACCCGACTCAACTCTAAGCAGTAGCAGGCATGACAAACAAGCATAAATGAGTAGGCACAACATGGGCTCAAACAACTCCTACTCATGCTAGTGGGTTTCATCTAATTCTCGTGGAATGACAGTCATGCAAAGGATCAAGGGGTTCAGCTACCGCAGCAAGCAACACATGAGTCGTTGTTGTCCTAATGCAATAAAATAGAGCAGGAGCGAGAGAGTGGGATTATATCGAATGAACAAGGGGTTTTGCTTGCCCGGCACTTCAAGATAATAGTTCTTCATCGGTGTCATCGAATAATCATCGCTTGGTACATCGCTCACCGGAGGGGCAATTACCGCAAACAAGAGAGAGCACAATCAATGCAATGCACATATATGATGCATGATCATGTTAAGGTACTGAATTTACCTAATGCGATAATAATCCAAGTTAGTTGAAGTGGAATTCAAACAAAGTTGAATTCCAACTCCAAAAGCTATTTCCTAAGTTACCCTAATCATGATTCATCCTATTCAGTGATGTTAACTTGTTCAAACATGCATGATCATGGCATAAACAGATTCTTCATATTTTTCTGATCATTTTTCATATATAAATTATTTCCATCCGAGTTACGGTTGAATTTATATGATTTTTAGAAGTTTAGGGCATTTTCTGAAATTATAATCATTTCCTAATTTATTTTAATTATAGAATTACTTTACTGCGTCAGCATGATGCCTGTGTGACGTCAGCAAGTTGACAGGGTTGACCGGAGTCAAACCTGTGGCGCGGGACCCACGTGTCAGAGTCATTAGACTAACTAATTTTAGTTAGTCCTAATCCTAAGTTTAATTAATAGGGCGGGCCCACACGTCAGTGACCCGGGGGGGGTCAAACCAGGCCAAACCCGGTCAAACGAGTCAAGCCCGCCGGCGACTCGACGCCGGCGAGGCCAGACACGGCGGAATGGCTCGGGTTTCGCCCACGGGTGACCAAACTCGCGGCGGAGGGCATCTACGTGCTCCTGGGACTCGCGCGCATCTAGTGGTGCAGACAGAAGGAGCTGGGGCAGCTCATAACCGCGGCGGCGACGAGCCGGGCGGCGGCCGGAGCACGGCCAAGTGCGGGCGAGGACTACGGCGATCAAACGAAGCGGGGAAAAGGGGGAAACGGTGGCGGAGCTCACAGCGGTGCCGGACGGGGTGCTCGGCGGCTCGGGGACGGCTAGGTGACGGCGAATCGACGTCGGCGGTGACCGGAGGCAGAGGACGAGGACGATGGCGTGGTTGGCGTTGCAGCGCGTCCGGGGTTTCGTGGCTCGTCGAGGAGGTCGGGGAGGTCGAGACGGAGCTCGTAGGCTTGGCGAGGGGTCGGGAGAGAGGCGATGGCAGCGCAACGACGAGCGCCGGCGGCGTTGCGCGAACGGGCACGAAGGGAGAGGGGCAGAGGAGGGGAAGGGCACGAGGGAGAGAGAGAGGGTCGAGGGGCGGCGTGGTGCGCGTGGAGGCGACCAGGCGGTCGAGGGGGCACGTAGGCAGGGAGGAGGTGGCGCGGCGCGGCGGTGCACGCGTCGGCCACGCGCGCTGCCCACTGGCGCGAGGAAGACGACAGGGGGGGGGAGGCTGCTGGGCTGGGCCAAGTGGCGCCAGGCCAGGCCGCAGGAGCTGGGCTGCGGTGGGGAGGTAAGCCCAGGTAAGGACTTTTACCTATTTCGTTTCCTTTTATTATTTTTCTGACATTTGTTTTGATTTAAATAAAATACTAAATCAATTTATTTAATTATGCCAATTTTTGCAGGAGTTTACTATATTACTCCGGAGCTCCTCAACAGAAGGCATAATTTTTGGACAACATTTTATGTATATAATAATGTATATCCAAAGCAAATATTTACCGTATTAATTCCAAATGCCCAAAATAAATACTTATGAGATCCTAAAAATATTGGTTAGATTGTTAACTCTGTCCAATATTTTCAGAGGGCCACATGAGCATTTTCTTGGACCTTCTTGGAGCGATTTTTATTTAGGTCATTTCCAAAAGTGATTCTGAGGGTTTCACAAATCCCCATTTCAATTTTCATGGAAATTAACATGATGACATGAATGCCTTAATGCAACTAATGTCAAGCAATTCTAGGGATGTGACAACTCACCCCCACTAAACAAGAATCTCGCCCCGAGATTCAAGACGTGAGGTAAGAGGAAAAGGGAGGTCACAAACTATTACAATTCCCATGATCCAATTTCCTTCTCGAAGATGTTGGTTCACTCCATCTTCTTGGTCTTGACGTCTTCGAGATCTTCACCCGACACGGCAACAGAAGGAAGGGGAAAACCCTACATGATTCGATCTTCACGAAGGTCAAGTAGCCATGATCGACTCACGGACTGAGACGGTGACACATCTCGAGTTGAGACATAAAATGCATCGAAAGGGATGGGGAACAACAACGAAGTTGGATTAGTGGCAACAAATCCACGCCTAGGGAGATGGTGGATGGTGTCAAGGTGGTGAGGAGATATTTACCATGATTCAATAACGGGCCGCCTCGAGAAGGTGACGCGAGGAACTATTCCCTTAAGTGGCAAAAAGAATTACTTTTGATCCATAGATCATTGGAACTCTGTATACCAGCCTAAGGCAATCACAAGCGATCACTTGGTGGAATGCAAGGAATGGTACACCCGGACTAGAGTGGATGATGTGGACTACCTTGTTGAAGACAACGCAATGGATGATTTGCTTATCATCGAAGGTGGGGGAGGAACCCATGGTAAATCCACTGTTGAAGATAAACCTGGGCAAGAATTGCTAAGAAGACAGTCTATAGCGAGATAGCACAAGGACGGTGCAAGCTGGGAACGAAATGCAACTGTTCGAATGTTCCAACCATCATATCCGCCTGAGATTCGGATCTGGTTAGTGTTAGGATATTTCAGACTTAGCATGTCTGAAAATGAAGGGTTGCAACACAATTTGACGCGATGGCGTTGCGAGACTCTCGGGATATGAACTACGATAGCAAGCTCCAAAACATGAGCTGGTTTTGCTACAAACATATGAACACGTTGTCCTAGACAAGCATGACCACATGGTAGTCTTATAATAAAACACTACCGAGTTCGGTTGGGAACCATCATCGAGGATAACGAAGTCCTATCATAAGTCATGACTAGTTGTTATGAAGGAACTCCTTCCCCTTGAACAATTCAATCAGTGGCTTGGTGTGCTATGGAATCCATATGGAATGAAGATGATCAGTCTATCAGACCATATAATACTTCACACGTGCATGACTGACTTGGGATGATTCCCGAGGAAACAAAACAAACCTTTCTCAAGTTCATGGCGGCAACTTACACCAGATGCACATGAACTAGAGAAAGTCACTACTTTCCTCCAAACATATGCTTCGTGAACGAAACACGAAGAAATGCTTACACAAGTTTCCAATACTAGGTTGATGTTCAACATGACTCATGGGGGAGACAAAATGCTACTGATGGGCTCAACAGCAACTCATCGGGATTTCCATATCACCGGACTTCCACCATCATGTGAACACGTGATAGTATTGGTCAGACCAAAAGATGTAATGGTGTATGCTCGAAGGATCAACTACGAGTAAGACAACATTACGAATATCGTTGGTTCTGATTTGACTTGACAATGGCCCATACTCAAATCAAAGAATTGGTAGGACAATAGGTCCAACAACTGATCACAGGGACCAATCGATGAAGGTATCATCCTTCTTCAACACACACTACACAAGATTATCCCTTTGGATCGAACTAAGTTGGACAAGCTTTTATCTTCCAACTCTCCAAGTTGTTGTCTAGCTTAACCGACTAGCTCAGGGATAACCAACACAGATTCTTGGAGAAAGGGTGGTTCTCAGGGAACCAACTTGATCACGAGCTCAACATAACAGTCAGGGAACAACCCGGTAACACTTCCAAGAAGATATTTGGAAAGTCACGATCCACCGGTATGTTACTAAGCTCGGGAGCAATCTTGCTTTTGAGGGCAAGACGATATGATCAAATGAGTGAGGACTTGACACAATCCTAACTCATCAATCGAAGTGTGCACCAGAAATAAGGACTAGGTAGCACGATCAATCTTAGGATGATGGTTTAATAACCAACACGCTAAGAATGAGAATATTGTCCATTTGCTGCCAAGCAACGAGTTGCTCAGAGTATTGACTTCACACATCACAATTCACTTGTCGGCATTCCGGTTACAACAACACGGAACCGAGGAATGAATGATGATAGCGAGAGTATCACTGCGTCAAGAATTCCTAGGAGGTTGTGCAATTCCCATGACACTCTTGACATAAAGATGGTAACACTCCAAGGTAGAACAGAACAAAAGCTGAATTGGCGTTTTGGTCTGCGGAATACAACTACTTTGACCCAATCCTGGAAATGGATGAGGTACTGGAGTTTGTTTCTCCTAGTCATTCCGGAATAGAATGGCTTGACGGACCACAAGGATAAAATGCAGTGATGAACACAAATGCACACATACCCTTGGCTATCGATTGATAGATGAAGGTCAGAATGCGACTAAAGAGGAACAACTCAAGGAACATATAATTTTCTGAGTTGTGGATGCACAGATTAGTACGTCGAGCAAGCTCAACATTTCTTCCGGATAATCCATGCAGGAAGGTAGAATTGGCAGATTCACAATATGGATGGAGTACTCCTCAAGAGCACTCTTATTGTGATCTTTTGGTTCAAAAGAACTTCCGCCATAATTAGTTCATGGTATTTGGAAGAAGGGGAATACCACGGACTTCGAGGACTATCACAAAGGGTACTAATATCCTGAAGGCACTAGCAAATACTAACAACATGAAGTAGGATGAATATCGGGTTCAACAACCCAGGAGTAGAATACCTACTACTAAACGGCATCACGGGATGCTTTCGAAAATGATGGCCAGAATCATCACACTGGGGATACAAAAGCATAGCTAAATTGCTAGGTGACTTCCTAAACACCTGGGGTCATAATAATAGTTCCAACATATATGTCAAGGCAATAAATTACCCCAACGCACCGGTTAGTGTGCTTATTCTGACCAAAAGGACATCGGAACGGAAGAAAGGAATTTGCAAATGCATCAGACTATTTAGGGACCTGGGATGACTCGGACAGCATAACGGCTGTAAATGCTCAAAATGATTTGAGACATCCTGCAGAAAACGGTGGCATAACCACTCAACAACATCATAACAAGATTCTGAGATCAACGGTTATCATACAGGGGTAGTAGGAACTGAACTGGGGATTAAAACCAACAATCTTATAAGTCGATGGATTAGTAACACGTCATCCTAATAGATAGATGAGAAGCCTAGTTCTTAAACCCCGTAGAAGAGAAGAGGATGACTCAGATCAGAAGGCCATGAGGTATAAGGAGTAAAAAGAGCCTTACGTTCCCTCCCACAATCAATTCCCCTACATATAACTAAAGCATTTCTAGACTCAACTTCGACCAGTTTGGCTTAGCGGACCTACAGGCAGTCAGGCTCTGATACCAACGCTGTCAGGACCCCGATCCTAGGTCACACCGATCTAGCATGTAACACATCATATCACTTTGCGGCCTCACGCACGGTATTCCCACGGTGTCGCCTTACCATGGCCCGGGACCGCTTATGTCTTTTGGCTCACGATATGATAGTGTCGCTAGCATCCATATGACAAAGAACCGGGCCGACATGGCTAGTCGTGAACCCAAAGCGGCACTAACCCATGGGGACAGGCATACATGAATCACATCGAGCATGTCGGTCATCAACGTATGAACTTGGGCTGTAGCACTGGCTAACAGGACTCGGTATCCCGGCTGTAGCAGGCTAGGCAGGACTCCAAGTATCACCGCGTGACATTTCCCGAAGGGACGACATAGGAACGAAATGAATCACATGCCGCCAGTCAAGTGTCCAAGCAGTAGTCTGGGCTAGCAGGACTCGTGAACCGGGCTGTAGCGGACTACTATCGCCGGAGGCACGAGACTACATTTCCCCATATGAGAGGCTGCCAAGGATAAACAACTAGTTTGTCGGATCCCACACATACCAAGCATTTCAAACATACACACAATATGCTCAATATGTGTAAATACGACGTGGCATCACAACATAACTCTCGACTCAAAATATTATTCAATAGGCTCCGAGGAGCGAGATATTACAAACATGGGTCTCATGACCCAACACTCGAAAGCATACAAGTCAAAGCACAAACGGAAGCTAAACATGTCCGAGTACGCATAACTATAAATGAAAAAGGCTGAGAAGCCTGACTATCTACCAGATCCTGCCGAGGGCACAAGATCGTAGCTGAGGTAACAAGCTAAACGTCGAAGTCCAAGCGGAACTACTAGTGAGACTGACGTCTCTCTGCAAAACATAGAATGAGCAAACGTGAGTACAATTGTACTCAGCAAGACTTACATCAGAACTAACTACATATGCATCATTATCAAAAGGGGGTGGTGGAGTTTGACTGCAGCAAGCCAGCTTTGACTCGGTGGCTATCCTGAACTACGACGCAAGTAACTCTTTTGAGGTGGCGCACGAGTCCACATATTCACCATGGCAATACACCACTATGGACCCGCTCCCGTCTCCCTCACGAGAACGCCATCCATAGCACTCACGCTTGTCTTGCGCATTTTAGAGTATCCACTTTCACTTGTCTATGAACTGATATAGGCAACCCGAAGTCCTTCTCCGTGGACACGGCTATTCAATAGATCATATTAAACCCCGCAGGTGTACTTCTTCACACGCTTTCACCACTTACCGCCGTTTACGACATGTACTCGGCAACCTTCAGCGGAAGCCCAACGTGGGTGTCGGCCACGGCCTACCTAAACACTCAAGTCCCTAGTCCAGGTTTATCGCCTATTCGGGTTCCATCCGCAGGAGTCCGCCGAGGTTTCCCATACAGCCCGAACGATGTGTGCAGGGTTCCCGAGATACCAAACGGGCACTTTCGGTACACCGGGCCACGGTGCCTACCGCAACACAACCCACCCCTAAGGTCAGCGTATGTCGGCCCCAAAGATGCTACAAACACGAAACTACTTGCAACTCCCTGACCGAGGACAAGGGTGGTCAAGAAGCCGAGAGGGTCCATTGGTTTCGGGCCCAATGCGTGGTAGTAATCTGATCATGGATCACAAACACGAACTCAGTTCTGAGGACGGCTGCAATGAGACAACCCACCATGTACTCCTACATGGCCTCTCACCGCTACCTTTACCAAATCGTGTTCACACACTTAGCTCACACACAATAGGACATGTTCATAACAATTCCAATTCATTCCCGATGAATCAGACCCGACTCAACTCTAAGCAATAGCAGGCATGACAAACAAGCATAAATGAGTAGGCACAACATGGGCTCAAACAACTCCTACTCATGCTAGTGGGTTTCATCTAATTCTTGTGGAATGACAGTCATGCAAAGGATCAAGGGGTTCAGCTACCGCAGCAAGCAACACATGAGTCGTTGTTGTCCTAATGCAATAAAATAGAGCAGGAGCGAGAGAGTGGGATTATATCGGAATGAACAAGGGGTTTTGCTTGCACGGCACTTCAAGATAATAGTTCTTCATCGGTGTCATCGAATAATCATCGCTTGTACATCGCTCTACGGGAGGGGGCAATTACCGCAAACAAGAGAGAGCACAATCAATGCAATGCACATATATGATGCATGATCATGTTAAGGTACTGAATTTACCTAATGCGATAATAATCCAAGTTAGTTGAAGTGGAATTCAAACAAAGTTGAATTCCAACTCCAAAAGCTATTTCCTAAGTTACCCTAATCATGATTCATCCTATTCAGTGATGTTAACTTGTTCAAACATGCATGATCATGGCATAAACAGATTCTTCATATTTTTCTGATCATTTTTCATATATAAATTATTTCCATCCGAGTTACGGTTGAATTTATATGATTTTTAGAAGTTTAGGGCATTTTCTGAAATTATAATCATTTCCTAATTTATTTTAATTATAGAATTACTTTCTGCGTCAAGATGATGCCCGTGTGACGTCAGCAAGTTGACAGGGTTGACCGAGTCAAACCTGTGGCGCGGACCCACGTGTCGAGTCATTAGACTAACTAATTTTAGTTAGTCCTAATCCTAAGTTTAATTAATAGGCGGGCCCACACGCCGCTGACCTGTGGGGGGTCAAACCAGGCCAAACCCGTCAACGAAGTCAAGCCCGCCGGCGACTCGACGCCGGGCGAGGCCGACACGGCGGAATGGCTCGGGTTTACCACGGTGACCAAACTTCATGGCGGAGGGCATCTACGTGCTCTCGACTCGCGCGCATCTAGTGGTGCAGATGAGAAAGGAGCTGGGCAGCTCATAACCGCGGCGGCGACGAGCCGGGCGGCGGCCGGAGCACGGCCAAGTGCGGGCGAGGACTACGGCGATCAAACGAAGCGGGGAAAAGGGGGAAACGGTGGCGGAGCTCACAGCGGTGCCGGACGGGGTGCTCGGCGGCTCGGGGACGGCTAGGTGACGGCGAATCGACGTCGGCGGTGACCGGAGGCAGAGGACGAGGACGATGGCGTGGTTGGCGTTGCAGCGCGTCCGGGGTTTCGTGGCTCGTCGAGGAGGTCGGGGAGGTCGAGACGGAGCTCGTAGGCTTGGCGAGGGGTCGGGAGAGGCGATGGTCAGCGCAACGACGAGCGCCGGCGGCGGTTGCGCCGGGCACGAAGGGAGAGGGGCAGAGGAGGGGAAGGGCACGAGGAGAGTGAGAGAGGGTCGAGGGGGCGGCGTGGTACGCGTGGAGGCGACCAGGCGGTCGAGGGGCACGAGGCGAGGAGGTGGCGCGGCGCGGCGGCGGTGCACGCTGCCGCCACACGCGCTGCCCACCGGGCGCGAGGAAGACGACAGGGGGGAGGCTGGCTGGGCCAAGTGGCGCCAGCCAGCCGCAGGAGCTGGCTGCGGTGGGAGGTAAGCCTGTAAGGACTTTTACCTATTTCGTTTCCTTTTATTATTTTTCTGACATTTGTTTTGATTTAAATAAAATACTAAATCAATTTATTTAATTATGCCAATTTTTGCAGGAGTTTACTATATTACTCCTGAGCTCCTCAACGAAGGCATAATTTTTGGACAACATTTTATGTATATAATAATGTATATCCAAAGCAAATATTTATCAGATTAATTCCAAATGCCCAAAATAAATACTTATGAGATCCTAAAAATATTGGTTAGATTGTTAACTCTGTCCAATATTTTCAGAGGGCCACATGAGCATTTTCTTGGACCTTCTTGGAGCGATTTTTATTTAGGTCATTTCCAAAAGTGATTCTGAGGGTTTCACAAATCCCCATTTCAATTTTCATGGAAATTAACATGATGACATGAATGCCTTAATGCAACTAATGTCAAGCAATTCTAGGGATGTGACAGGCGGCGGCCGCGGCGAGGTCGAGGCGACGGCGAGGCGAGGACAAGTCGAGGCAGGGCGATGGCAATGGCGACGGCGACCGCGAGGCGAGGATCAGGCAGCCTGGCAGCGTAGGTTTGTGTGTCAGGGAGATGTGCTCTGGAAAATGTTTAAGTCCCTGCTTATATATGCGGCAACCTTTAGTCCCGGTTGGTGGCTCCAACCACGACTAAAGGGGGTCTTTAGTCGCGGTTGGAGCCACAAACCGCGACTAAAGGCTTGATCCTGGCACGGCGTAGTACGCTGGATGTCTGGTCCCACCTCGCCCAGCGAAGGGCGCCCACACTGGTTTATAAGCCCCGCCGCAGCCTCTCCATCGAGATCCTCTCTAAAGAAGGCTTGTGGGCTACCGATCTGTCCTGTCCTGTGGGGCCTACTGGGCCTTGCGGGCCTGCATCCTGGCCCAACTAGAGGTTGGGTTTCTAGTCGTATGCACGCCGTGGCGACCCAATAGATGGGCTTTTTTAATTTATTTATTTTTCAGTTTTTTTGTTTTCTACTTTATTTATTTTCTTTTGTTGCTAAGTTATTTTTGATTTATTTAGAGTTTCTGAGTTAATCTTTTTGCTTTAGGTAAAAAAAATCATAAACTTTCTGTTAGTGCCAGCAGTTTTCAAATTTGAATAGTTTAAATTTGAATTATTTCAAATTTTTGTGAATCACTAGTTTGTGAATAACTTTACTTTAAAAAAAGAATTTTCAGTGATTCTTTTTCTGCTGTTTAATATTAGTGTGTGTTATCATTATATTTAATTAGATAATTCTTAGGTTATTTAAAAAAAATGAAATGCCTTCGTAAAAGATGAGTTTTCGTCCGAAACTTGATACATCAAAAGAGATTGTCCATTTTGTACACGAAGGGCATCCAGTTTTTCCCGGAACCCTCTCAACTTTTTAGCACATGCTATGTGCGTGAAATGATGATACCATGCCAACTTTCAACCTTTTCAGAGTTCATTTGCAGTGCTTTTTAATTTCAGGGTCATCTAGCTCTAAAAAATCAGTAAATGCATGAAAAATAGCAAAAGAAGTCGGCAAGGGTTGAAAATTGATGACGTGCCTTTGAATGGTGCATACTGAACGCACAAAAAGTCTGGAGTTGAAATAAGTTTAAAAAAATGAAATGCCTTTGTAACAGATGAGTTTTTGTCTGAAACCCTGATACTTTGAAAGAGATGCAGTACTAGGGAAAAGATTATAGGTAGAGATTACTAGTAGCGTGGGTTTATACCCGTCACTACTGCTACTTACTAGTAGCACGCGTTTATACCGCTGACTACTACTAAGTTGATAGTAGTAGCGCGGGTTTATACCCCTCGCTACTACTAAATGGTCTCTACCATGGCCCCCCGGGACATGCCATAGTAGTTGCGAGGGGTATAAACCTAAGCTACTACTAAGTTGACAGTAGTAGCGCGGGTTTATACCCCTCGCTACTACTAAGTAAAAGGTAAGTGAAGTCCCCATATCCTCGTCCGAGAATCCCTCCTCTTTCCCACACTCTCCCATTCCCCTTCTCCGCCCACCCGGGATTCGCATCCTCACCCACCACCGCCGCTGATCTAACACCTCGGCGCCTTCCCCGAATTCGGCGACCTCCTCTCCCATCGTAGCCCCCTCGCCGGCCCCTCATTTCTCTTTCTTCGCTGGTGGAAGGAGAGGGAAACCAGTAGAGCATCGTCCATGGCGGCGGCCAGATCCACCATGGACGCAGCCATGTGCACCTCCTCACCGGGACAAGGCCTGCTGAGGACATGCAAGCACCATGGTCAAGGGTCCCATGACAAGCAGTAGTAGGTCACGGGGCTTCATCTAGGGTTTCGAGTGTGAGCTCAAACTTCGGCGGCCACCAGTGTGTTCCTCCTCCTACTCCTCTCTCTCTCTCTCTCTTCCTCATTCAAATAATTTTCTCTTCTTTTGTGGCACCAGTAGATGAGAGGTTTGGGAACGAGTTGGGTGCGAAGCCACCATCACCATGTACAACTCCATCCCCTCCAGGACCAGCAGCAACCATGGTTGGAGAGGACTGATATGTCTGCAACGTATCTATAATTTATGAAGTATTCATGCTGTTATATTAAAATTCTTGGATGTTTTACAATCATTTTATAGCAACTTTATATCATTTTTTCGGACAAACCTATTGACCCGGTGCCCAGTGCCAGTTGCTGGTTTTTGCTTGTTTTTTACATCGTAGGAAATCAGTATCAAACGGAGTCCAAACACCGCGGAACTTTTTGTCGATTTTTTATGGACCAAAAGATCGCCAATGGGCCATAGCAGCACCTGGGGGCTGCCCCAAGGGGGGCACAACCCACCAGGCCGCACCTGGGCCCCAGGCGCCCCTAGGTGGGTTGTGCACACCTCGGTGGCCTCCCGCACCCCTTCTTCGCCCTATAAATTCCCGAATATTCCGAAAACCCTTGTGGAGAACCTAGATCAGAAGTTTTGCTACCGCAAGATTCTGTAGCCACTGAAAACCAATCGGGACCCTGTTCCGGCACCCTGCCGGAGGGGGGAATCATCACCAGTGGCCATGTTCATCATCCCGGTGGCCACCATGATGAGGAGGGGGTAGTCCACCTTCGGGGCTGAGAGTTTGTACCAGTAGCTATGTGTTTAATCTCTCTCTCGCACGCGATCTTGAGATGTCACGATCTTGATGTGTCATGGGCTTTGTTAGCATAGATGGATCATATGATGTTTATCTCCTCTCTACACTTGTTGTGATGAATTGAGTCTTTACCCTTTGAAGTTTTGTCTTGTCTGATTGAATGTTCAGATCTGAGAACACATGATGTATGTCTTGCATATCAATACCAGTGGTGACAATGGGGTATTATTTTGATTCACTTTATATATGTTATGGCACTCAACTTGTGGATTTACGGGGTGACACTTGGGTAATCTATGCACATGGGTTGATGACCGTTTTTATTATCTTTTCTCCGATAGAAACTTTGCGGTCTCCTTGTAGTTCTTTGTGTGGATAGAATATTATGATCATGAAGTTGTTTGATGCATACTGTAGAATTAACTCACGGATACTTGTGGTGACATTGGAGTATCTAGGTGACATTAGAGTTTGTTGGTGTGTGTCATATGGTGTTATTTTAGTACGAACTCTTGGTTAGATTGATTGGACATAATAGCTTTGTGTCATTTTAGTACGAACTCTAGGATAGATTGATCGGAAAGAATAGCTTTGAGGTGGTTTCGTACCCTACAAACAATTTCTATCTTTTGTTCCCCGCTTATAGGAACTGGGAGTGATTCTTTATTGCACTTTGAGGGATAATCATATGATCCAACTATCTTAGCATTGTTGAGAGATTGCACTAGCGAAAGTACAGACCCTAGGCCTCATTTTCAAGTATTGCAATATCCTTTGTGCTCACTTTTATCGTTTGCTACCTTGCCATTTTTTTTATTTTGAGATTATAAAAATATATTTCTACCATCCATATTACAATTTTATCACCATCTCTTCACCGAACTAATGCACCTACACAAATTGCCATTGTAATTGGTGTATTCGAGACACAAGTGACTCTTTGTTATTTGGTTGCGGGGTTGTTTGAGAGAGACCATCTTCATCCTACACCTCCCACGGATTGATAAACCTTAGGTCATCAACTTGCTACTGTCCTACGAAACTCTGCGCTTGAGGCCCAACATGAGTCTACAAGAATAAAGTTGCATAGTAGACATCAAGCTCTTTTCTGGCGCCGTTGCCGGGGAGGTGAGTGCTTGAAGGTATATATTTAGCTTGCAATCGAATCTTTTAGTTTCTTGTTTTATCACTAGTTTGGCTTATAAAATAAAACTATATAAAAAATGGAATTGAGGCTGCATCATATTATTGATCATCTTTATAATATCTTTCTTGAAAATGATGGATCGGAAAATTGTGCTCAATTATTAGAAGAATATTTGAATGATGAGCATGATTTCAATGTTGTTAGTATGAATTCTTTGAATATCCATGATGTTAATGATGATTGCATTGGTCATCATAATGATGTCTCCTATAAGAATGTCAATTTTTGTGGAGTGAATTGGGAGTGCACACACACACCAAGAAGGGAAGATAGATTTTGTAAAAAGCATAAATATTTAGAAACTAAAAAGTTGCAAGAGAGGCTAGATGATTGTGCTGAAAGATTTAATTTTTCTCGGCATCCTTGTGAACTTTGCAATGAACATGGTCATTTAAATCTCCAATGTTATTTGTTTCATGATAAGATCCTGTCCAAAAATTGTGATAACTTGATTGCCCTTGAGCATCATAAAGAGCTTAGTCTTCTTTTGGGGTAAATGAAGCGTATAACCAAGGGTATTCCAAAATTTAATCTTAATAGATTTGTTGATTTTGATCTAGAGGAAATTTATATGTTTTGTGCGGTAAATTGCATTGAGAATTCTTATATTGCCAACTATCTAAAGACAAGAAAACAAATAGAATATGAAGAGAGTACTAATGAAAGGGAAAATATTTCCCAATACCCTCCTAGTGTTTATTATAACGAATCAGGTAACGAGGAGGAGCTTCCTATCCAGTCAATCTCTTCAACAAGGAGCTCGAAAAAAAAGATTAAACCCACATGTGAGGTGGTGAAGAACAAAAAGAAAAGAAGAAAAAGTGGAGGTAAAAAGGTAATTCTCCCAAGTAATATTGCTCCTATCACCATTGTGCCTCGTGAAAGTGAATCAAATATGTTGATGGAGGATGATGATATTGATTATGATTTTGTGATTCCTACTACTTGTTCTTATGATTATAATTGGGACGACAATGTCTCTTATGATCTTGAAAATGTTTTTGGCACTTGCTTGGAAGAATATGATAATAATGTTTACTATACTATTGGTGCCATTCATGATATTTATAAGAATGATTATGATGATATGCAAAACCACAAGCTTGGGGATGCTATGTTTGATTAGTATGAAATGTTTGAAGATTTAATTGCTGAAAATAATGCTTGTCCTAAGCTTGGGGATGCTTTGCATATGAATATGAACCTTTCATTCCTTCTATTTTTGATAAGAAAATTTATTATTATGATAGCATGCCTCCTATTTATGATGATTACAATGATGAAAGTTGGTTTGGAAGAGTGTCAACTCTAGGTAGTAGTGATCCCACTATTTTGGAGGGTGTTGAATCTTATTACAATATTGATGAAAGTGGATTTGGAGAGTTCCTGACTTTATTTAGTGATACATCCACTATTTCGGAAGTGGTTTCAATTGACTATGATGAGAACAAAGTTTCTACTTATGATGATTATTATGATGACATGTATGCCATAAACAGTGATAAATCTTCTATGCTTTTGGACAATGAAAAGAATGCTTTACATGATGGTTATATGGATCAATTTATTCATGATGCTACTGAAACTTAATATGAGAGAGGAACTTATGATTCATGATGCTCTTGTTACAGTTCAACTCTTATCTTTTATGCGAGCATCATTGAAATCATCATGCCTAGCTAAAAGGAATTAAAGAAAAGTGCTTGTTGGGAGACAACCCAACACTTTCACCTACTGTTTTTGTGTGTTCACATGATTATGCTACTGTAGTAATCATGTTTTATTGCTTTTGTTTCAATAAAGTGCCAAGTAGAGACTTTAGGACAGTTTGGGTGATATTTGATTTGATCTTGTTGAAAAATAGAAACTTCTGCGCCCACGAAAATAATTCCCACTTTTTACAAAAGAGTGATTTTGAGTTGATTCTTTTTTTAGAATATTAATAAACAAGTTGCTCACGCTGTCCTAATTTTTCAGAATTTTGGGAGTAGACGAAGTATGGTTGGAGTATAGATTACTACAGACTGTTTTATTTTTGACAGATTCTGTTTTCAATGCATTGTTTGCTTGTTTCCTAGTTTCTATGGCTTATATTTCTCAATATAAATTGTGGAAATGATAGGTTACAGTAGTCATTGTGTGAGAACAATTATGAATCTTTTCTTTGACAGTACCAAAGTGAATGGTTTGCTCTTTATCATACTAACCTATCTCACGAAGTTCTGTTAAGTTTTGTGTGATTGAAGTTTTCAAGTTTTGGGTGAGATGCCGATATGAGGAGAATAAGGAGTGACAAGACCATAAGTTTGGGGATGCCCAAGGCACCCCAAGGTAATATTCAAGGAAGATCCAAGCAATTAAGCTTGCGAATGCCCCGGAAGGCATCCCCCATTAGTAGAAAACAGGGCTTTTGTCCCGGTTCGTAAGGGCCTTTAGTCCCGGTTCTTGACCCGGGACTAATAGGTCGTTACTAATGCCTCCCCCCTTTGGTCCTGGTTCTTACATGAACGGGGACAGATGGGCCTCCACGTGGCCGCTGCGGCAGCCCAGGCAGGGGGGGCTTTGGTCCCAGTTGGTGACATAAACCGGGACCAAAAGGCATCCACGCGTCAGCAGCTGGCTGGAGCTGACGTATTTTTTGAAACTGGCTAGTTTAGGGGTTTTGGGGGTTAATTTAGGTTGTTATTAGCTAGCTAATAGAGAGAAGTGTCCTCTCTTATATCTTCGTGCTTGGTTTACCAACGCTACTGCTATGTTCATTTCACCCGCTGATATATAATAACTCTTCATGCTCACATCATACATCATCATTTATAATAACAAGTCCTACTAATCATGCATCATCATACAACTTCTACTCATTATTAATAACAAGTCATACGATCATCATACTCATAGTCATCGAACCCAACCCTACATAATTGTTCTTAGCACATGATCATCAGTATCAGGTAGGACCTAAACACACTTAAGATAAAATAGCATAAAACAATATAGACCCTGACTCTCCATTATGAAGAACGGAGATCATCCTGTCTCCAATTCTTGCGCTTCGCTTCCTTTTGCTTCCAAGAAGCTCCTTACGACTGTCCATACATATTTTCCTCTCTTTGATTGTCATGTCTCCACTTCTTTTAGAAATTCGGTATGGACAGTTGAGATTCGTAGGACGACCTGGTTGTATGTTCAAAACATCAAGGCGACCGTTCGTATACATGAGATGTGGCACACAATCATTCAGGATTATCTGTTGAAAAACATAGTAATAACTTCGTAGTTAGCAATGATGTACTAGTTTTAGAAGTATGCAAAAAGATGCACGGATGTCGTAATAGTAACAAATCTTACCAGGGTATCTCCATGGTAGTTATCGTAGTTCAACACGTGCACTAGTGACACGTATTGACCATAATGTTGAGGAGTTTGATTGTAGATATTGTAATTCTCAAGATCAGTACAAAATGCGATCAGATGATTTTTCTCCTTATAAGTTAATTCGGAGCCATCGGTGTAGTGGGTTTTGTCTACCATCTTCCGCACATTCTTTGAAGAATGAAAATAAGCTGTCAATGGAAATAAGCTGTCAACTATTTTGAAATAAACAATATAAATTACTTAATAACTATGTTTGAGAAGCTCACATGGGGGAAGAATTGGAAGTGTATCAACAAGGACCCAAATGTCCATATTGTCTTGCTCAATTGTAGGATCACCGAGATCCATGATTACAAGCATACCCTCATCAAAAACATACATCTTGCAAAGTGCTTCCCAACTTTTATAACCAAAATGGATTACACTCACAGAATTGTTCAGATTTACTTCAAAATCCACACCATGATGGGTTCTTAGGTGAATCTTTTTGGTTTCCATACTTTCATGGTCTTCAAAACCCATCCTCTCCAAGACATAGCGTCTTGCATAGCATGGGATAAGCTAGTCGAATTGGAAAAGATAAAAATACACGTTAAAATAGTTGAAGTCGTTCTTAATTATGAAAAAAACTATTTTGTCGTTGAGTACTGTTTCAACATCGAAGGTCTCCTCGAGCTTAATGCTGAAGCGCCGATCTTTGTCCATCTCAAGGAACCTGTCGCACATACCTCGGTCGTCGTGGCACCAGTCGCACTCCCCCGGGCGGTTTTCATCGTCCGAGTACGACATTTCCGGCCTATGTTCATAATTCAAATATTAAACTCGTACAATTAAATATGGGTACTAAAAAACCTAAATTAGATCATTAATATTAATCACGGGTTGACTATCGGTGATGGTAGCTCCTCCTTTCCTTCCCGAGTGCATTACTACACGGGAATGAAGGAGAAGCTACCCCCACGACGGCGTGGATGATGGAGGGGGCTCCTAAATTTCTGTATAGTGCTCTCCAATTTTAGCATTCAAAGTAGGAGTACTTTCCAATATGAGCATTCAATAAGCAAACCAAATCGTAAAATAAAGTAGTATTCAAATTAGCATGCATTCAATTATAAGCAAAAGTACATCATCTCTTGTGTCCGTACATCTTGAATATTATCACTAATACTCCTCGAATACTATCATACATATAGCATCGCTAATACAGCTAGAACCGTAGCGCCCGGCGGGTATCGTCGCGGGCGGTGGACACCCAAATATAAGGAACCATCACAGGATCATAGCTCCAGTGAAATCCCTGAAGAACCTGCCAGGTATTGTCGAACCTGCCCTCCAACATAACCATGTAGCGACGGACGTGCTCGTCCTCCTCGCTGACACGATGACGTACCACCTCCGCGGTGTCCGGAAGCCTCGACACCGTCACTGGCCCACGCGACCGCCACCAAACGAGGATCGGGTCAACAACAGGCTGGCTCCTCAACAACCTACGCCCCCCGGAAGGTAGCACCTTCCAATACCAGCCCGGCCGAGCCCAGTCCTGGACATGGCCCTGATCAAGCAGGCCTCCACTGCCGAGTCGACGACGAGGATGCGGGATAGGCATCATCGACATCGATGCGGGAACTACTTCCATATATAATATAATAAAGTACTTTAATTAAATCAACTACTAAGCACTTACTATAAATAAATAAAGTGGTACTTACTAAAAATAAACTACTTCTATAGTAAAATAAAGTAGTTTATTAAATCAACTAGTTCAACTATATATTAAGCACTTACTATAAATAAAATAAAGTAGTACTATACTAAAAATAAACTAGTTTAACTAGGTATATTATTTTTCTAACTAATTATATTAAACACTTAGTTTCCTTTTTTCTCTCCTGCTTTTTCTTCTAAATATGAACATATACATAAATGACTTTGATCATACACAATTTTCCTATACATACACAATATGAACATATAAAAAATTGGCAAAGAAAATTCTATGAACAAAAAATCATTAAAATTCTATGAACAAAAAACCATTAAAACTCTATGATAAAAATTACAACAGAAAAAATCATAAAAATTCTATGAACAGAAAAAATCATAAAAAATGACATATTCGATCTTTGCATATATATATGAACATACAAACATGCATATTCAACAATAATATCACCAAAAAATCTATTAACATAAAAAATCTAACACAATATGAAAATAATCTAACAAAAAAATCTATGAACAAAATCTAACTCAATTAACTACACATCTAATTAAACCTATGAAAAATCTAACAAAAAATCTATGAACAAAATCTAACTCAATTAACTACACATCTAAATTAACTACACATCTAATTAAACCTATGAAAAAATCTAACAAAAAATCTATGAACAAAATCTAGCTCATCGGATGGCGACGGCGTGAGGGGCGCGGCGAGGCGACGGGCAGGGGACGGCGACGGCGACGGTGAGGGGCGGCGCGGCGACGGGCGATTTAGCGAGGCAGCGGCCGGCGCGGCGCAAGGCACGGGCGCTGGGAGGCGACGGCGTCGGGCGGCACGGACGGCGTCGGGCGGCACGGGACGGCGTCGGGCGGCGTGGGATGGCGCGGGGCGACGACGGCGACGGTGAGGCGGAGAGGGCAGCTGGCGGCATCGGGCGGGAAGAACTGAATGAAACTTTGATGAGTGTCAGTTATATAGACAAAGCATTGGTCCCGGTTCGCGAGACAAACCGGGACAAATGCGACCTTTAGTCCCGGTTGGTGGCACCAACCGGGACCAAAGGCCTCTTTTCAGCAGCCCAAAGGGCGGGAAGCAGAGGTCTTTGGTCTCGGTTGGTGGCACCAACCGGGACTAAAGGGGGGGGGGGCATTGGTACCGGTTGGTGGCATGAACCGGTACCAATGCATGCCTTTAGTCCCGGTTGGTGGCACCAACCGGGACTAAAGGCCTTGTGCTGCCCGCAAAGTTTAGTCCCACCTCGCTAATTGAGGGAGCTCGAGAGTGGTTTATAAGCCCCACTCCCGCTGCCCTCTCGAGCTCCTCTCAAATGCAGGCTTTCGGGCCTAAACACACTGTATCTGCCTGTGGGCCTGCTGGGCCTTCTGCGGGCCTGAATCCTGGCCCAACTAGCTGGGTTTCTAGTCGTATTCAGGCCGTGGTGGACTAGTAGGTGGCATTTTTTTAGTTTTTTTCCAGTTTTTTTGTTTTCTTTGTTGCTTTATTTTTTTTATTTTGTTATAGTTTATTTTATTTTGTTTTATTTTGTTTCTACATATTTATTTTATAAAAGTTTATTTTATTTTATTTTATTTTGTTTCTACTTATTTATTTTATTTCTACTTATTTATAAAAGTTTATTTTGTTTATATTTATTTATTTTATTTTATTTTTGCTGTTTGTATTTATTTTATGAAAATTCTTTTTGGTTTTAATGTTTTTCGAGAAAATACTTTGATAATTCTTTCTACTAATTTATAAAAGTTTATTATGTTTCTACTTATATATTTTATTAGAGTTTATTTTATTTTATTTGGTTTCTACTTACATCATCAATTTTAAACCCTTTCACCCACATAGCATGTGCTAAAAAGTTGAGAGGGTTACTTTTCATGCATTTACTGATTATTTTGAGCTATAAGACCCTGAAATTGAAAAGCATTTCAAATGAACTCTGAAAAGGTTGGAAGTTGGCATGGTATCATCATTTCATCCACATAGCATGTGCAAGAAAGTTGAGTGGGTTACGGCAAAAACTGGATGCACTTCATGTACAAAACGGACAATCTTTTTCGAAGTATCAGGATTTCATACGGAAACTTGTCTGTTGCAATAGGCATTTCAAATGAACTACGAAAAGGTTGAAAGTTGGTCTGGTATCATCATAATATTTGTGGACAAAGTCATCACTTTTTCTTCGCTTGTGTCCTTTCCTTATTGCACCGTAACCATGGATAATATTCATCATTTATCAGGACGATTGGGTCAGCCTTGACTTTGAAGGGGGGAATTTCATGAAACTTTTCATAATCTTCGGACATGTCTATCTTGCCCTCCACTCCCATGATGTCCCTTTTTCCCGATATGTGGCGCTTTGGCTCATCGTATGATGTATTCGCTTCCTTATTTTTTCTTTTTCTCGGTTTGGTAGACATGTCCTTCAAATAGATAACCTGTGCCACATCATTGGCTAGGACGAACGGTTCGTCTGTGTACCCAATATTGTTCAGATCCACTATTGTCATTCCGTACTGTGGGTCTACCTGTACCCCGCCTCCTGACAGATTGACCCATTTGCATTTAAACAAAGGGACCTTAAAATCTACTCTGTAGTCAAGTTCCCATATGTCCACTATGTAACCATAATATGTGTCCTTTCCCCTCTCGGTGGCTGCATCAAAGCTGACACCGCTGTTTTGGTTGGTTCTCTTTTGATCTTGGGTGATCATGTAAAATGTATTCCCATTTATCTCGTATCCTTTCCAAATCATTATAGTCAGAGATGGTCCCCTAGACAACGAGTACAGCTCCTCACAAAAAGTGTTTTCACCTCTGAGACGTGTTTTCAACAAACAGCTGAAAGTCCTGATGTGTTCACATGTAATCCAGTCGTCGCACTGCTCCGGGTGTTTGGAGCGTAGACTGTTCTCGTGTTCATCGACATAAGGGGTCAGCAAGGTAGAGTTCTGTAGAACTGTGGAGTTTGCTTGAGACCAAGAATATATGTCCCTGCATATTATTGTCTCCCCTCCAAGCTTCCCTTTTCCAGTCAGTCTCCCCTCATACCACGATTTAGGGAGACCTGTCTTCTTAAGGCCAGGAACGAAGTCAACACAAAACCCAATGACATCCTCTGTTTGATGGCCCATGGAGATGCTTCCTTCTGGCCTAGCGCGGTTACGGACATATTTCTTTAGGACTCCCATGAACCTCTCAAAGGGGTACATATTGTGTAGAAATACGAGGCCCAGAATGACAATCTCGTCAACTAGATGAACTAGGACGTGTGTCATGATATTGAAGAAGGATGGTGGGAACACCAGCTCGAAATTGACAAGACATTGCACCACATCACTCCTTAGCCTTGGTATGATTTCTGGATTGATCACCTTCTAAGAGATTGCATTGAGGAATGCACATATCTTCACAATGGCTAATTAGACGTTTTCCGGTAGAAGCCCCCTCAATGCAACCGGAAGCACTTGCGTCATAATCACGCGGCAGTCATGAGACTTTAGGTCCTGAAACTTTTTCTCTGCCATATTTATTATTCCCTTTATATTCGACGAGAAGCCAGTCGGGACCTTCATACTAAGCAGGCATTCAAAGAAGGTTTCCTTCTCTTCTTTGGTAAGAGCGTAGCTGGCAGGACCTTCATACTGCTTTGGAGGCATACCGTATTTTTCGTGCAAACGTTGTAGGTCCTCCCATGCCTCAGCTGTATCTTCTGTCTTCCCATACACGCGCAAGAAGCCTAGCAGGTTCACGCGAAGGTTCTTCGTCACGTGCATCATGTCGATCGAAGAGCGGACCTCTAGGTCTTTCCAGTAGGGTAGGTCCCAAAATATAGATTTCTTCTTCCACATGGGTGCGTGTCCCTCAGCGTCACTCAGAACAGCTAGTCCGTTGAGACCCTTTCCAAAGATTACGTGTAAATCATTGACCATAGCAAGTACGTGATCACCGATATGCATGGGCTTCTTCCGGTGATCTGGCTCGCCTTTGAAATGCTTGCCTTTCTTTCGACATTGATGGTTGGTCGGAAGAAATGGAAGATGGCCCAGGTACACATTCTTCCTCAAGCTTCCCAGGTATAAACTTTCGGTGTCAGCTAAACAGTGCGTGCATGCGTGGTATCCCTTGTTTGTCTGTCCTGAAAGGTTACTGAGAGCGGGCCAATCATTGATGGTTACAAACAGCAACGCGTGCAGGTTAAATTCCTCACGTCTGTGCTCATCCCACACACGTACACCGTTTCCATTCCACAACTGGAAAAGTTCTTCAACTAATGGCCTTAGGTACACATCAATGTCGTTGCCGGGTTGCTTAGGGCCTTGGATGAGAAATGGCATCATAATGAACTTCCTCTTCATGCACATCCAAGGAGGAAGTTTATACATACATAGAGTCACGGGCCAGGTGTTGTGCTTGCTGCTCTGCTCCCCGAAAGGATTAATGCCATCCGCGCTTAAACCAAACCATACGCCCTTGGGTCACGTGCAAACTCAGCCCAAGACTTCTCTCGATTTTTCTCCATCATGACCCGTCGTGGTGCTCTCAACTTCCCGTCTTTCTTACGGTCCTCACTATGCCATCGCATCAACTTGGCATGCTCTTTGTTTCTGAATAGTCATTTGAACCGTGGTATTATAGGAGCATACCACATCACCTTCGCAGGAACTCTCTTCCTGCGGGGCTTGCCATCAACATCACCAGGGTCATCTCGTCTGATCTTATACCGCAATGCACCGCATACTGGGCATGGGTTCAAATCCTCGTACGCACCGCGGTAGAGGATGCAGTCATTAGGGCATGCATGTATCTTCTGCACCTCCAATCCTAGAGGGCATACGACCTTCTTTGCTGCGTACGTACTATCAGGCAATTCATTATCCTTTGGAAGCTTCTTCTTCAATGTTTTCAGTAGCTTCTCAAATCCTTTGTCAGGCACAACATTCTCTGCCTTCCACTGCAGCAATTCCAGTACGGTACCCAGCTTTGTGTTGCCATCTTCGCAATTGGGGTACAACCTTTTTTTGTGATCCTATAACATGTGATCGAACTTCAGCTTCTCCTTTTGACTTTCGCATTGCGTCCTTGCATCGACAATGACCCGGCAGAGATCATCATCGGGCACATCATCTAGTTCCTCTTGATCTTCAACAGCTTCCCCCGTTGCAGCATCATCAGGCACATCGTCTGGTTCCTCTAGATCTTCAGCAGCTCCCCCCGTTGCAGCATCACCGTATTAAGGGGGCACATAGTTGTCATCGTCCTCTTCTTCTTCGCCATCTTCCATCATAACCCCTATTTCTCCGTGCCTCGTCCAAACATTGTAGTGTGGAATGAAACCCTTGTAAAGCAGGTTGGTGTGAAGGATTTTTCGGTCAGAGTAAGATTTCGTATTCCCACATTTAGTGCATGGACAACACATAAAACCATTCTGCTTGTTTGCCTCAGCCACTTCGAGAAAATTATGCACGCCCTTAATGTACTCGAGGTGTGTCTGTCACCACACATCCATTGCTGGTTCATCTGCATGCATTATATATAATTATGTGTGTCAAAAGTAAGAAAATCAGACAAATATCTATCTAAAGTAAGAAAATCATGAAAGTATCAAAAAGAAGATAAGAACAAGAGGCACCACGGTGGTGCCGGCGACGAGATAGGCGCGGGCGATCAACGACGGTGAAAACGGGGATGGGGCATGAAGGACCGCTAAATCTAGACAAATCTTGGAAAAAATGGAGCTTCGAGAGGAGAAAGCTTAACTAGTGTGGCTCAGGCATTTCATCGAACACCTCATGTGCATAGGAGGTGAACTAGAGCACCCAAATGACCTCTCCTCGCCGGATTGAAAAAACAGAGCACTGTGGAGTGCTCTGTCGCGGCGATGGGTATATATAGGAAAATTATTTGTCCCGGTTCATGGCATGAACCGGGACTAAAGCCCCCCCTTCTATACCGGTTCAAGGCATGAACCGGTACCAATGGATGTGGGCCAGGAGCAAGGTCCATTGGTCCCGGTTCGTGGCATGAACCGGGACAAATGGGTCCAGACGAACAGGGACCAATGCCCACGAGGCCCGGCCGACCCATGGGCTCATGAACCGGGACTAATACCCCCCATGGGTCCCGGTTCTTGATGAACCGGGACTAATGCGTTGGCCAGGCCCGAACGATAGCCCTGTTTTCTACTAGTGCCCTCTTTAATCTCCAACATTATCGGTAACCTCACTTGGAGCTATGTTTTCATTCGTCACATGATATGAGTTTTACTTGGAGTGTCATTTTATTTTGTAAGGATTTTCTTGCCGTTATTTATAATATTTTTTGCATCTTTCTTTTCAATAAAAGTGGCAAGGATAGCCTTTCCCATGCTCATTTTGCAAGTATATGAGTTGTTGTTTCAAAACAGAAAGTTTATTGATGTTGCAAAAGTTCCCGAGAAAAGTCAGAATATGATAAAATGTTGAAACTTTTTACACAGTAAGCTCTGTTAAATTTTCTACAGTGTTGTTAATTTTCATAATTTTTGGACTTAGGGAAGTATGACGAATCTTGCATTCTTTACAGATAGTATTGTTTTAGCAGATTGCTGTTATGGTTGCATTGTTTGCATATGTTTGCTTGCTTAATGATTCTATTTGAGGATAGGAGTATTAAATATGCAGAGGCATTTAGTATGTAATGTTGAATAATAATTTTAGTGATTTTCTACACTAGAGAATGATAAGGTTATTGCATTGATTTATACTAACTTATCTCACGAGTTCTTGTTGAGTTTTGTGTGGATGAAGTTTTTGAGATTTAGGGAAACCGTGATATGAGAGGAATTAAGGAGACACAAAGGCTCAAGGTTGGGGATGCCCAAGGCATCCAAAGTTAATACTCCAATAAGTCTCAAGCATCTAAGCTTGGGGATGCCCCGGTAGGCATTCCACCTTTCTTCTTCCACAATTATCGGATAGTATTGGTTGAGCCTAAGTTTTTGCTTATTCACACCATTTGTTCTATTCTTGGAATGTCGTTTTGTTTTGTTTTGCTTGATTTTTTAATAAAATACTTAGATCTGAAACTCTTAAATAAGAGAGATCCCTCAAATAGCTACCCATTTACATAACTACTCGCTTGATCTTCACTTATATCTTTTTGGAGTAGTTTGTCACTTACTCTTGTGCTTCACTTATATCCTATGAGTAAATTTTTTAATGAATTGAATATCATGAAATTGAAATTATATGTTCATATCATGCCTAATGGTAGCTTCACATTGGGTTTAGAAAGTGAAATCTTTTGAAGCTTGACAATCCCAATATTGGTCATACAAGGAATTCAAGAATGATTAGTAGAAGGAAGAGAACTTTCACATGCAGATACACTATCCTGGAATTCTTTTGTGATTGTGAGCCCCCATCAAAATACTATATGCCAAAATTGTTGACGTTGGACAAGGAATACAACATAATGATTTATGTTTGTTCATATTCACATAGAAGTTATATTGTCATAGATCCTTCAACATGTGGTGCTTGCCCCCCATCTTTGCTAGCCAAAAAATCCGCACCAAGTAGAGATACTACTTGTGCATCCAAAAACCATGAAACCCAAATCTTATTTTCAAGAGTCCACCATACCTACCTAAGGATTGAGTAAGATCCTTCAAGTAAATTTTCATCGGTGCAATAAGGAAATAAAAATTGCTTCTAAAAGTGTTAGATCATTTAGTGTAAGAGAAAATTGAGCGTTGTACGAACTCATGATGACAAAGAATAAAAGCGAAAGACTGCATAATAAAGGTTGCTATTATAAGGGGCAATATAACATGACATTATTTGTACTGAGGGGTTGAGTATACAAACAAATAAGCGGATGGCAACCTCTTCTTCCCTCTGCGAAGGGCCTATCTTTTAATTTTCAGTATTTACTTTTATGCAAAGAGTCAAAACTTTTCTGTCTATCCCTTTTTATTTTTCCCTTTTGGCAAGCATCATGTGGTGAGGAAAGGTCTAGGCACATATATAAAGTTGGATATGGGTAACATGAGTTATTATTGTTGACATCACCCTTGAGGTGAATATGTTGGGAAGCGAAATTATGAGCCCCTATCTTTCTATGCGTTAGCAATCATAGAAGACTATATAATGGTTGAGTATGTGGAGCTCTTACTTAGATTCTGCTGAATAAGTTGAATTGCAATTGTTTGGAGACTAAGAATATAGGTTGTTCACTTTCAAAAGATTTCATTGTTTGAACCTTAACATGTGAATTGGTTGCTACTTTAACATGAGAAGTTTTATAAGAACGAATTGCTGTCATGATGCTAGGAAAAGTGATTGAAATTGATCAAACTTATGCACTTTGCTAACATTCACACTTCATAAATTATTTCTTTTATCATTTAACTACTCGAGGATGAGTAGGAATTAAGCTTGGGGATTCTGATACGTCTCCAACGTATCTATAATTTATGAAGTATTCATGTTGTTATATTATCATTCTTGGATGTTTTACGATCATTTTATAGCAACTTTATATCATTTTTTGTGACTAACCTATTGGCCCAGTGCCCAGTACCAGTTGTTGTTTTTTGCTTGTTTTTTACATCGCAGGAAATCAATATTAAACGGAGTCCAAACACCGCGAAAATGTTTGTGGATTTTTTATGCACCAGAATACCACTAATGGGACAGAGCGACACCTAGGGGGTGCCCTGAGGGGGCACAACCCACCAGGCGCTGGCCCCCCAGTAGCGCCCGTGGGTTGTGCCCACCTCGGTGGCCTCCCGCACCCCTTCTCCACCCTATAAATTCCCAAATATTTTGAAAACCCTCGGGGAGAACCTAGATCGGAAGTTCCGGCACTGCAAGCCTCTATAGCCACCGAAAACCAATCAGGACCCCATTCCGGCACCGTGCCGGAGGGGGAATCATCACCGGTGGCCATCTTCATCATCCCGGCGCCCACCACGATGAGGAGGGAGTAGTCCACCTTCGGGGTTGAGGGTTTGTACCAGTAGCTATGTGCTTAATCTCTCTCTCTCTCTCTGTCGTGATCTTGAGATGTCATGATCTTTATGTATCATGGGCTTTGTTAACATAGATGGATCATATGATGTTTCTCTCCTCTTTACACTTATTGTAATGAATTGAGTCTTTACTCTTTGAAGTTTTGTCTTGTCGGATTGAATGTTCAGATCTGAGAACACATGATGTATGTCGTGCATATGAATACCCGTGGTGACAATGGGGTATTATTTTGATTCACTTGATATATGTTATGGCACTCAACTTGCGGATTCCCGGCGTGACACTAGGGTAATCTATGCATAGGGGTTGATGCACGTTTTTATTATCTTTTCTCCGATAGAAACTTTGGATTCTCCTTGTAGTTCTTTGTGTGGATTGAATATTATGATCATGAAGTTGTTTGATGCATATCGTAGAATTAACTCACAGATACTTGTGGTGACATTGGTGTATCTAGGTGACAATATAGTTGGTTGATGTGTGTCATATGGTGTTATTTTAGTACGAACTCTTGGTTAGATTGATCGAAAAGAATAGCTCTGTGTTATTTTATTACGAACTCTAGGATAGATTGATCGGAAAGAATAGCTTTGAGGAAGTTTCGTACCCTACAAGCAATTTCTATCTTTTGTTCTCCACTAATAGGAACTCAGGAGTGATTCTTTATTGCACTTTGAGGGATAATCATATGATCCAACTATGTTATAATTGTTGAGAGATTGCACTAGCGAAAGTATGGAACCTAGGCCTCATTTTCAAGAATGGCAATATCCTTTGTGCTCACTTTTATCGTTTGCTACCTTGATGTATTTTTATTTTAGATTATAAAAATATATTTCTACCATCCATATTACACTTATATCACCATCTCTTCGTCGAACTAGTGCACCTATACAAATTGCCATTGTATTTGGTGTGTTGGGGACACAAGAGACTCTTTGTTATTTGGTTGCATGGTTGTTTGAGAGACACCATCTTCATCCTACACCTCCCACGGATTGATAAACCTTATGTCATCCACTTGAGGGAAAATTGCTACTATCCTACAAAACTCTGCGCTTGGAAGCCCAACTCGAGTCTACAAGAATAAAGTTGTGTAGTAGACATCAAGGATGATGATGACCAGCAGCAGCAACCATGGATGGAATTTATTTATTTTAATTCCCAATTAGGTATTAGTAGCGCGGGGCCCTGACCAGCGCTACAGCTAAGTAGTAGTAGCGCGGGCGTCAACCACGCTACTACTATCAGAAGTAGCAGTAGCGAGGGTTATACCCGTGCTACTGCTTAAAGTTAGTTGTAGCACCGTAGCAGTAGCGTGGGGCCCATGCTACTTCTAGACAATTACCCCACACTACTACTAGGGCTTTTCCTAGTAGTGATTGTTCATTTTGTACACGAAGTGCATCCAGTTTTTTCTGTAACCCTCTCTACTTTTTAGCACATGCTATGGGGGTGAAATGATGATACCATGTCAACTTTCAACCTTTTCAGAGTTAATTTGTAGGGCTTTTCAATTTCAGGGTCGTTTAGCTGAAAAAATCAGTAAATGCATGAAAGGTAGCAAATGAAGTCAGAAAAGGTTGAAAATTGATGACGTTGCTTTGAATGGTTCATACTGAACGCACAAAAAGTCTGGAGTTTTAATAAGTTTAAAAAAATGAAATGCCTTTGTAACATATGAGTTTTCGTCAAAACCCATGATACTTCGAAAGAGATTGTCCATTTTGTACACGAAGTGCATCCAGTTTTTGCCTAACCCTTTCAACTTTTTAGCACATGCTATGTGGGTGAAATGATGATACCATGCCAACTTTCAACCTTTTAAGAGTTCATTTGTAGACTTTTCAATTTCAGGGTCATTTAGCTCAAGAAAATCAGTAAATGCATGGAAAATAGCAAATGAAGCCAGAAAGGGTTGAACATTGATGACGTAGCTTTGAATGGTGCATACTGAACGCACAAAAATTCTGGAGTTGAAATAAGTTAAAAAATGAAATGTCTTTGTAACAGATGAATTTCAGGGTCATTTAGCTCAAAAAATTGCAAATGAAGTCCTACATAATGCATGAAATAATTTGATTGTACATAATATTTCTTCGCGTTTCAAATGCCAAAATACATAAGTACCCTAACTATTACAAAGATTCCCTCTGGTTTGTCCGAAGTGGGACTTTCTAGATATATAACTCCAGAAACTCACTAGAGAAGAAAGTGATGACAGTGAAGCCGGTCACATCCTAGAGTGGAATCTTTGGGTATAAAACTTTTTCTTCGTGTGTGTCCCTTTGCGCTGTAACCATCTGATGTATTCGCTTCCTTATATTTTCTTTTTCTCGGCATGGTAGACATGTCCTTCACATCGAAATTCTGCGCCATATGATTGGCTAGGACGAATGGTTCGTCTGCGTATGCAAGATTGTTGAGATCCACTATTGTCATTCCGTACTGTGGGTATTCCATTACCCCGCCTCCTGTCAGATTGACTCATTTGCACCGAAACAAAGGGACCTTCAAATCACGTCCATATTCAAGTTCCCATATCTCCTCTATGTAACCATAATATGTGTCCTTTGGCCTATTGGTGTTTGCTACATCAAAGCGGACACCACTGTTTTGGTTGGTGCTCTTTTTATCTTGCGCGGTCGTGTAAAATGTATTCCCATTTATCTCGCACCCTTTGAAAGTCAATGTATTCAAAGATAGTAACTGGGACAACAAGTATAGCTCATCTTCAATAGCGTTGTCATGCATGAGACGTGTCTGCAACCAACCGGCGAAAGTCCCCCTTTGTTCACGTGTAATCCCGTCGTCCGACTGCCCCGAGTGTTTGGAGCGTAGAACATTCTTGTGCTCAATATATGGAGCCACCAAGGAGGAATTTTGTAGAACTGTGTTGTGTGCTTGCACCCAAGAATGCATGTCCATACATATTATTGCTTTTGGTCGTAGGTGCCTTCTCCACCCAGTTTTCCCTCATGCCGCGATTCAGGAACACCAATTGGCTTAAGGTCAGGAATAAAGTCAACACAAAACTCAATGACCTCTTCATTTTCATGGCCCTTGGAGATGCTTCCTTCTGGCCTAGCACAGTTATGGACATATTTCTTTAAGACTCCCATGAACCTCTCAAATAGGAACATATTGTGTAGAAATAGAGACCCAGAATGGCAATCTCTTCGACTAGGTGAACTGGGACGTGCATCATGATAATCAAGAAGGATGGTGGGAACACCAACTCGAAACAGACAAAGCATTGCACCAAATCATTTTCTAACCTTGGTATGATTTCTAGATCGATTACCTTCTGAGAGATTGCATTGAGGAATGCACATAGCTTCACAATGGATAATCAAACATTTTCTGGTAGAAGCCCCCTTAATGCAACCGGAAGTAGTGGCATCATACTCATGTGGCAGACATTAGACTTTAGGTTATGGAACTTATTCTCTACCATATTTATTATTCCCTTTATATTCGACGACAAGCCATATGGGGCCATCATACTGAGCAGGCATTCAAAGAAGATTTCCTTCTCTTCTTTGGTAAGAGCGTAGCTGGCATGACCCTGATGTATGCCGTCTTTTCTGTGCATACTTTGCTGGTCCTCCCATGCCTCCGGTGTAGCTTTGTCTTCCCATACACGCCCAAGAAGCATAGCAGGTTCACGCAAAGATACTTCGTCACGTGCGTCATGTTGATTGCAGAGCGGACCTCTAGGTCTTTCCAATAGGATAGGTCCTAAAATATAGATTTCTTCTTCCACATGGGTGCACGTCCATCAGCGTCATTCGAAAAAGATTGTACGCCAGCACCCCTTTCAAAGATTACTTTTAAATCCTTGACCATATAAAGGACATAATCACCAGTATGGTGGCGAGGCTTCTTCCGGTGATCTACATGACCTTTGAAATGCTTTCCTTTCTTTCTTACGGGATGCCTGCTCGGAAGAAATCAATGATGTCCCAGGTACACATTCTTCTTACATTTATCCAAATATATACTGTCGGTATCATCTAAACAGTGCATGCATGCACGGGTCCCTTGTTTGTTTGTCCTAAAAGGTTACTGAGAGCAGACCAATCATTGATGGTTACAAATGGTAACACGTTTAGGTCAAATTTCTCCTATCTGTTCTCATCCCACGCACGTACACTTATTTCATTCCATGGCTGTAAGAGTTCTTCAACTAATGGCCTTAAGTACACATCAATGTCGTTGCCGGGTTGCTTAGGGCCTTGGATGAGCACTGGCATCATAATGAACTTCCGCTTCATGCACAACCAAGGAGGAAGGTTACAGATACATAGAGTCACAAGCCAGATGATATGATTGCCGCTCTGCTCCCCAAAAGGATTAATGCCATCTGCACTTAGACCAAACCATACGTTCCTTGCATCATCTGCAAAGTCCTTTCACTTTTTCTCGGTGTTTCTCCACTCCGACCCGTCAGCAGGTACTCTCAACTTCCCGTCTTTCTTACGGTCTTCTTTGTGCCATCACAACAACTTGGCATGCTCTTTGTTTTGGAACAAATGTTTCAACCGTGGTATAATAGGATCATACCACATCACTTTGGCAGGAATCTTCTTCCTGGGGCACTCGCCCTCAACATCACCAGGGTCATCGTGGCTGATCTTATAGCGCAATGCACCGCATACCGGGCATGCATTCAAATCCTCATACTCACCGCGGTAGAGGATGCAGTCATTAGGGCATGCATGTATCTTCTACACCTCTAATCCTAGAGGTCAAATGGCCTTCTTTGCTTTGTACGTATTGTTAGGCAATTCGTTGTCCTTTGGAAGCATCTTCTTTAACATTATCAAGAACTTTTCAAATCCCTTGTCAGCTACACCGTTCTCTGCCTTCCATTGCAGCAATTCCAGTGTGGTGCCCAGCTTTTTCTTGTCATCTTCGCAATTTGGGTACAATAAATCCTCTAACATGCGTTGAAACTTCAGCCTCTCCTTTTCACTTGCGCAGTTTCTCTTTGCATCGGCAGTGGCCCGACCAAGATCATCAGCGGGCTCATTTGATGCCTCTTCTTCAGCATCTTCCCGCATTGTCGGCTCAGCTTCTTCCCCCATCGTTGTATCATCATATTCAGGGAACCCATGGCCAGGATAGTTGTCGGCATCCTCTTCTTCTTCATTCTCTTCCTTTAGGACCCCTTTTTCTCCATGCTTGGTCCAACAGTTATAGCCGGACATGAAACCGGACTCAAACAGGTGGACATGAATGGTTCTTGAGTTAGAGTAATTTCGCTTCTTATAATCAGCACATGGGAAATACATAAAACCATACACCCACTTGTTTTCCTCAGCTGCAAGTAGAAAAGTATGCACGCCATTAAAGAACTAGGGAGAGCATCGGTCATCGTACATCTAATGTCGGCTCATCTTCATTACACAGCACCAAAAAGACCAAATTAATAAAAGTTCATACATAAAGTTCATAGACACTTATTCTCATAAAACAACATACACACTCTCTAGCTAAAGCATTTAAATGCAACAACAAATGTGATGAATATCGCAATAAGGTAACTATTGATCAAACAACATAATGATACCAAGCCTTGCTATCAATGGCATATTTTCTGATCTTTCTAATCTTCAAGCGCATTGCATCCATCTTGATCTTGTGATCATCAACGACATCGACAACATACAACTCCGTTTCATCTTCTCTTCTTCAATTCTTTTCAATTTTTCTTTCAAATACTCATTTTATTTTTCAAATAAATTTAACTTCTCGACAAGAGGGTCGGTTGCAATTTCCGGTTCATATACCTCCTTGATAAAAATATCTATCTCAACTTGATGGGCATAATTTTTAATTAACACGAAATGCAACAAATAGCTATAAAACAGAATATACCACATCTGAATCATAAACCGGACAAGGGCCAACGGGGACGGATATCAAAACCATGCCACTATGTATAACAAACAACGTACAGGTAAGCAAATTATCCAAGTAACTATCTAAATCACACAAACATGACTTTTTATAAAAAGGTATAAGAACAAGAGGCTCAGCAAGATCGTGCCGACGACGGGATGGTGCAGGCAATCGAATGTGGTTAGGACGGGGACGGGAAGGCACTAAGTAAACCACGCCTACATATGCAAACTCAAAAGTTAATCTGAGCTCAAATTGCATATAAATACTCCCAAACTAAAACCCACAAATCACTATACATATAGAGCATTGCAAGACCTAATCTAGCAATGAGAGATGAAAGGACAAAGTTGCTAACCTTTGTGAACACTTGGATGGATGGGTTCCTTAAAATCTTGACAAATTTTGGCAAAAATGGAGGATGAGCTTGAGAAAGAGGGGAAGAATAGAGAGGAGACGGAAGGGGAAGAAGAGAGAGCTCGTGGGTTGGACGAAGGGTTTATATAGGAGCCTATAGTCCCGATTCATGACACAAACCGGGACTAAAGAGGCTCGTCGGGCCCCAGCATGACACAAGCCTACCACCACCCCTTTAGTCCCGATTTGTGTTACGAACCGGTACTAGAGGTTCAACACAAACCGGGACTAATGATTCCCGGCCCCCTAGCCGTTGGAACCGGCACTAATGGTCACATTAGTACCAATTCGTTTCCAAACCGAGACTAATGTGGCTCACGTAAAGTCCTTTTTCTACTAGTGACCATTAATATTTTCCTTTTTTTGACTATATTATTTGTGTAAATTTTGCAACTGACTGGGAAAAAAGAGTGAAAATGCTCCAAGGGCTGGTGCTTCTTGGGTCCTTAGTTGGGATGCAAAATGTAGACTAATCCAAATTCGAAAAATATGCGACTAATTCCATGGATCTATGCAATATATTTGGAGTGTATCTTTGTTTCCACATACCTCTACTATATTGTCTTGGAGATATTTCCCATTGCATGAGTGCACGCTGAGGCAAACACATACTAAATAACTTGATAGACGTGTGTTTGCTTAGCTATGGATGAAGACTTGATGCATGCTATAGTGCATTGTTCACATGCAAAACTTCTTTGGGATGAAGCTCAAATAGAAAAATTCACTACAAGACCTATAACTTGCGATGGTGCCCACTTTAGTCCATGTGGTTACAAATACCCGAAATACAATCACCAAACTTGCACTTGGGGGTCATCTACGGTCCATTCTATGCTTTGGTGTACGTATGTGCTGAGCTGGCGCTAGTCCGCTGCCAAGTGTGCATTGACTACCACATGTGCCCAGGCCGCTCGAATACGAGTGCACGTAGTTTTTTTTGCAAAACTGCCAGTTATTAAAAGATCCCCCCACCTGGTCGGATCGAGCCACCCTTGGTACGACAAAGCCACTCCCTATCTTGCTTCTCCCCTGGTTCGTTGTTGCTCCCGAGGTGGTTGCTTCGACGATGCCAGCATGGGCGAGCGTGGTGACGGCCCCATGATCTCATCGTCGGACGCTGCGCCGCCGTCGTCCGCGCCATTTGGGAGGGGCCTGCATGACTCCCTCTCTCACTGACGCGTCGTGAGGACCATGCCTCACCGCCCCTCTATGGTACGTCACCATCGCCGACACGGGCTGTACTCGATCTATCCATGAAAGCTCCGGGGAAGAGCTTGCGTTCGAGTCAATTATGCACATGTGCTAGGGTTTGGGCTATTTCTCTCCCCTTTTGCCACAGAATGTGTAGGGTTTAGGGTTTTCGCAGCAGATGTTGAGCAGGGCCACAGATCAATGTTAGGGTTTCTTATGGGCTATAGATGTTGTATTTGGAGATGATCTAGGGTTTGCAGAGCAAAATTAGGGTTTGATTTTGGATATGTTAGGGGAAGGCCATGCTCGCTTCTTCCCTGTTTCTTTGCTTTATATGGCCTAGTTGTTGATCATAAGGCGTTTTGCGCATGAGATGATCGTTTTGCCCATGAAAGATCATATATTTGTTGAGAGGAGGCCATGAATCAGTGCTTTCTTTCTACAACATGTATGAATTTTGCTCCGTAAGATAACTGAATTTTTATATGTTAACCTGTCTGAATATTGAAATGTCTGAACTTGATTTAGTACAATCATTGAACATTGACACTGAGCATTGCCACTTTGCTTGTTTTGGCCAAATTACATTCTTTACCACTTAAGTGAGCTACAGTGGTTTGATACAATAACTGAACTTTTGGAGTTAACTGAACATTTTTAGCTTCACTGAACCTTCATAAAGGACTTTATTTATCTTGTATGAATGATGCCACTTTGGATGTTTTGCAGGACCCCTAAGCAACCACTTCTCTATTGGGGTCATACAAGGTGGCTATTTCCTTTGTGCAGGAAAGCATAGGGATTATCACAAAGGCCACTCCATTTGGTATGACTACTGCGACATAGATAACTGGTCACGTACTGTTATTGCTAGTCTAGTGGAGGAAATTGGGTATGAGTTTGAGGGTAGGATCAAGGCTTATTGTTGTGTTCCTGGGTTGACTGTCTACAAGAATGGATTAAGACAAATTAAGATAGGGGGTAACACTATGACATAAAACATGAAGGATTGTGCTCTCAATGGGAACCATTTTCAACAAATATTTCTTTATCATGATGAGAACATGAGATCATATATTGCACCTGTTCCTGTTCATTCTGATGATGAGGATCCTCCATTTGCCAAATTCAGTAGAAGTAGGCCAAAGAAAGAGCAAGTGCATGATCAAGATGAACAGGAAGAGCACCATGTTGAGCAAGTTGTAGTGGCACAGGAGCAGGTTGAGCAAGACCAAGATCAACAGCAAGAGGACAGTGTTAAGCAAGTTGAGGTGGCACAGGAGCAGGCTCAGCAAGATCAAGATCATGAGACTGAGCAAGGACTAGTTGAAGATGCACTATCCGAAAGTGAGGAAGAGTCAGAAGAAGAGGATTACATCCCAGGACCACCTCAACCAGGAGAGTACATGCATACATTTCATTTTGAGTTGAGGGGCAGAAGAAAAAGCTATAGGGTTTTAAACATGGATGCAACAGATACAGTTGGTTGTTCAGTAATGCAGGATTCAGATGAAGATTTCATTCCACAAATTGTTGATTCAGACATTGGTCTGCAAGATGATGATGACTTGTTTGACAAAAATGAAGGTTGTGAGAAAGGTAAAGGTGAAGTAGTCCAAGAAGAAGCTGATTATCCTAATGAAGATGTGGACATGTGCTTGCCTTCCTCTAATGAAGTTAAGGTTAAGCTGAATTTCAAATGTTTCAGAGAAGAGGATCTGTTTAAACAAAGTTCCAAGTTGGTCAGACATTTGCTAGTGTTGAGTTACTGAGGAGGGCTATCAAGGAGTATAACTTTCATGAAAGGGTTGACATCAAGTGCCCTAGAAATGATAGGAAAAGAGTTAAGGACATTAGTGAAGATGGGTGTCCATGGTCTTTGTTTGCATCCTTTGATGCGAGAATTGATTGCTTCATGATCAAGAAGTATAACCCGAAGCATACTTGCATAAAGAAATGGAGTGTCAACTCATTCACTGCTCCCTTCATTGCAGGAAAATATCTTGATTCATTAAGAGCAAATGAAAACATGAACATGAAGAATTTTGCAAGGATTGTTCAGAAGGACTGGAACATGACAACTACAAGGAGCAAACTTAGAATGGCCAGGAGACTAGTGAAGAAAGTCATTGAAGGAGATGAGTTAGAAAAGTATAACAGTATGTGGGATTATGCCCAGGCAGCTCTTTCTATGTAGGTGTCAATGATGGCATATTTGGAAGTTGTTATTTCTCTCTGGATGCTTGCAAAAGGGGTTTCATGCAAGCCTATAGGCCTGTCGTTTGTTTGGATGGATGCCACCTGAAGATAAAGTATGGAGGTGTTCTTCTGTGTGCTATTGACATGGATCCTAATGACTGCATTTAACCTCTAGCTTTTGCAGTTGTTGAGGTAGAGAACACTGACACATGGAAATGGTTTCTGTCAAATCTGAAGAGTGACTTGGGAATTCTGAACACAGAGCCATGGACTATAATGTCAGACAAGCAACAGGGCTGATCAAGGGAGTGAGGCAACCCTTTCCTGATGCAGAGCACATACACTATGTTAGGCATATATGGCAGAATTTTCAGCAAACACACAAAAAAGATGTTCTTAAGAACCAGTTATGGAAGTATGCAAGGAGCACAACACTAGAACTGTGGGCTGCAAGCATGGAGGAAATGAAGGTCATTAGCTTAGAAGCATACAAATGGCTTGAGCAGCTACCACCCAACACTTGGGTTAGGGCTGATACGTCTCCAACGTATCTATAATTTTTTATTGTTCCATGCTATTATATTACCTGTTTTGGAAGTTTATGGGCTTTACTCTACACTTTTATATGATTTTTGGGACTAACCTACTAATCGGAGGCCGAGCCCGAATTGCTGTTTTTTTTTTACCTATTTCAGTGTTTTGAAGGAAAGGAATATCAAACGGAGTCCACACGGAATGAAACCTTCGGGAGCGATCTTTTTGGAAGAAATGCAATCCAGGAGACTTGGAGTGGACGTCAAGAAGCGAACGAGGCGGCCACGAGGGTGCGGCGCGCGTCCTGTAAGGGTGGGCGTGCCCCCCACCCTCGTGGGCCCCTCGAGCGTCCACCTATCTACTTCTTCCTCCTATATATATCCACGGACCCTGAAAACATTCAGGAGCGTCACGAAAAACTATTTCCACCGCCGCAACCTTCTGTATCTACGAGTTCCCATCTTGGAGCCTTCGCCGGCGCTCCTGTTGGGGAACGTAGTAATTTCAAAAAAAATCCTACGCACACGCAAGATCATGGTGATGCATAGCAACGAGCGGGGAGAGTGTGTCCACATACCCTCGTAAACCGAAAGCGGAGGCGTTAGCACAACGCGGTTGATGTAGTCGTACGTCTTCACGATCCGACCGATCAAGTACCGAACGTATGGCACCTCCAAGTTCAGCACACGTTCAGCCCGATGACGTCCCTCGAACTCCGATCCAGCCGAGTATTGAGGGAGAGTTTCGTCAGCACGACGGCATGGTGACGATGATGTTGTTCTAGACGCAGGGCTTCGCCTAAGCACCGCCTATAGTATTATCGAGGTGGACTATGGTGGACCGGGGCACCGCACACGGCTAAAAGATCAAACGATCAATTTTTGTTTCTCTAGGGGGTGCCTCCCTTCCCGTATATAAAGGAGTGCCGGAGGGGGAGGGGGCCGGCCACCCTTGGCGCGCCCCATGAGGAGTCCTACTCCCATCGGGAGAAGGACTCCCCCCTTCCTTGTTGGAGTAGGAGAAAGGGAAGGGAGAAGGAGAAGGAAGGAAGGGGGCGCCCCCTCTCCCTAGTCCAATTCAGACTAGTCCATGGGGAGGGGTGCGGCCACCCTTTGGGGCCTTTCTCTCCTTTCCCGTATGGCCCATTAACGCCCAATACGAATTCCCGTAACTCTCCGGTACTCCGAAAAATACCCGAATCACTCAGAACCTTTCCGAAGTCCGAATATAGTCGTCCAATATATCGATCTTTACGTCTCGACCATTTCGAGACTCCTCGTCATGTCCCCGATCTCATCCGGGACTCCGAACTCCTTGGTACATCAAAAACTCATACACTCATAAGGTAGCTGTCATCGAAACCTTAAACAATGTAGACATGACCGAGACACGTCTCCGGTAAATAACCAATAGAGGAACCTGGATGCTCATATTGGCTCCCACATATTCTACGAAGATCTTTATCGGTCAAACCGCATAACAGCATACGTTTGTTCCATTTGTCATCGATATGTTACTTGCCGGAGATTTGACCGTCGGTATCTCAATACCTAGTTCAATCTCGTTACCGGCAAGTCATTTTACTCGTTCTGTAATTCATCATCCTGCAGCTAACTCATTAGTTACAATGCTTGCAAGGCTTATAGTGATGTGCATTACTGAGTGGGCCCAGAGATACCTCTCCGACAATCGGGGTGACAAATCCTAATCTCGAAATACGCCAACCCAACAAGTACCTTGGGAAACACCTGTAGAGCACCTTTATAATCACCCAGTTACGTTGTGACGTTTGGTAGCACATAAAGTGTTCCTCCGGTAAACGGGAGTTGCATAATCTCATAGTCATAGGAACATGTATAAGTCATGAAGAAAGCAATAGCAACATACTAAACGATCAAGTGCTAAGCTAACGGAATGGGTCAAGTCAATCACATCATTCTCCTAATGATGTGATCCCGTTAATCAAATAACAACTCTTTTGTCCATGGCTAGGAAACATAACCATCTTTGATTAATGAGCTAGTCAAGTAGAAGCATACTAGTGACACTCAGTTTGTCAATGTATTCACACATGTATCATATTTCCAGTTGATACAATTCTAGCATGAATAATAAACATTTGTCATGAAATAAGGAAATAAATAATAACTTTATTATTGCCTCTAGGGCATATTTCCTTCAGTCTCCCACTTACACTAGAATCAATAATCTAGTTCACATCACCATGTGATTTAACACAAATATTCACATCTGTATGTGATTAACACCCATAGCTCACATTGTCATGTGACCAACACCCGAAGGGTTTACTAGATTCAATAATCTAGTTCACATCGCTATGTGATTAACACCCAAAGAGTACTAAGGTATGATCATGTTTTGCTCGTGAGAGAAGTTTAGTCAACGAGTCTGTCACATACAGAGCCGTATGTATTTTGCAAATATTCTATGTCTTCAATGCTCTGCACGGAGCTACTCTAGCTAATTGCTCCCACTTTCAATATGTATCCAGATTGAAACTTAGAGTCATCTGGATCAGTGTAAAAGTTTCCACCGATGTAACTTTTACGAGGAACTCTTTTATCACCTCCATAATCGAGAATATTTCCTTAGTCCTCACTAAGGATATTCTTGACCGCTGTCTAGTGATCTACTCTTAGATCACTATTGTACTCCCTTGCCAAACCAGGGCAGAGTATACAATAGGTCCGTTCCATAGCATGGCATACTTTTATAGAACCTATGACTGATGCATCGGGAATGATTTTCATTCTCTTTCTATTTTCTGCCGTGGTCGGGATTTGAGTCTTACTCAATTTCATACCTTTGCAAAACAGGCAAGAACTCTTTCTTTGACTGTTCCATTTTGAACTACTTCAAAATCTTGTCAAGGTATGTACTTATTGAAAATCTTATCAAGCGTCTTGATATATCTCAATAGATCTTGATGCTCAATATGTAAGTAGCTTTACTGAGGTCTTTCTTTTAAATAACACCTTTCAAACACTTCTTTATGCTTTCCAGAAAAATTCTACATCATTTCTGATCAACAATATGTCACTCACATATACTTATCAGAAAGGCTATAGTGCTCCCACTCACTTTATTGCAAATGCAGGCTTCACTGCAAGTCCATATTAAAACTATATGCTTTGATCAACTTATCAAAGCGTATATTCCAACTCCGATATGCTTGCACCAGTCCATAGATGGATCGCTGGAGCTTGCACAATTTGTTAGCACCTTTGGGATTGACAAAACCTTCTGGTTGCATCATATACAACCCTACTTTAATAAATCCATTAAGGAATGCAGTTTTGACATCCATTTGCCAGATTTCATAAAATGTGGCAATTGCTAACATGATTCGGACAGACTTAAGCATCGCTACGAGTGAGAAAATCTCATCGTATTCAACTCCTTGAACTTGTCAAAAAACCTTTTTGCGACAATTTGAGCTTTGTAGATAGTAACACTACTATCAGTGTCCGTCTTCTTCTTGAAGAACCATTTATTTAACTTGGCTTGCTGATCATCGAGCAAGTCAACCAAAGTCCTCACTTTGTTCTCATATATGGATCATATCTCAGATTTTATGGCCTCAAGCCATTTCGCGGAATCTGGGCTCATCATCGCGTCCTCATAGTTCGTAGGTTCATCATGGTCTAGTAACATGACTTCTGAATAGGATTACCATACCACTCTGGTGCGGATCTTAATCTGGAAGATCTACAAATTTTGGTAGTAAGTTGATCTGAAGTTTCATGATCATCATCATTAGCTTCATCACTAATTGGTGTAGGAATCACTGGAACTAATTTCTGTGATGAACTACTTTCCAATTTGGGAGAAGGTACAATTACCTTATCAAGCTCTACTTTCCTACCACTCACTTCTTTCGACAGAAACTCCTTCTCTAGTAAGGATCCATCTTAGCAACAAATAACTTGGCTTCGGATCTGTGATAGAAGGTATACCCAATAGTTACCTTTGGGTATTCTATGAAGACGCACTTCTCCGATTTGGGTTCGAGCTTATCAAGTTGAAACTTTTTCACATAAGCATCGCAACCCCAAACTTTAAGAAACGACAACTTTGGTTTCTTGCCAAACCACAGTTCATTAGGCATCGTCTCAACGGAGTTTGATGTTGCCCTATTTAAAGTGAATGCAGCTGTCTCTAATGCATAACCCCAAAATGATAGTCGTAAATCAGTAAGATACATCATAGATCGCACCATATCCAATAAAGTGCGGTTACGACATTCGGACACACCATAACACTGTGGTGTTCCATGTGGCGTGAGCTGTGAAATTATTCCACATTGTTTTATATGAAGTCCAAACTCGTAACTCAAATATTCTCCTCCACGATCAAATCGTACAAACTTGATTTTCTTGTTACGATGATTCTCCACTTTACTCTGAAATCCTTTGAACTTTTCAAAAGTTTCAGACTTATGTTTCATTAAGTAGATATACCCATATCTGCTTAAATCATCTGTGAAGGTGAGAAAATAACGATATCCGCCACGAGCCTCAACATTCATTGGACCACATACATCTGTATGTATGATTTCCAACAAATCTGTTGCTCTCTCCATAGTTCCGGAGAAGGCGTTTTAGTCATCTTGCCCATGAGGCACGGTTCGCAAGTACCAAGTGATTCATAATCAAGTGGTTGCAAAAGTCCATCAGTATGGAGTTTCTTCATGCGCTTTACACCGATATGACCTAAACGGCAGTGCCACAAACAAGTTGCATTATCATTATCAACTCTGCATCTTTTGGCTTCAACATTATGAATATGTGTATCACTACTATCGAGATCCAACAAACTATTTTCATTGGGTGTATGACCATTGAAGGTTTTATTCATGTAAACAGAACAACAATTATTCTCTGAATTTAAATGAATAACCGTATTGCAATAAACATGATCAAATCATATTCATGCTCAACGCAAATGCCAAATAACATTTATTTAAGTTTAACACTAATCCCGAAAGTATAGGGAGTGTGCGATGATGATCATATCAATCTTGGAACCACTTCCAACACACATCGTCACTTCACCCTCAACTAGTCTCTGTATATTCTGTAACTCCTGTTTCGAGTTACTAATTTTTAGCAACCGAACAAGTATCAAATACTTGGCGGCTACTATAAACACTAGTAAGGTACACATCAATAACTTGTATATCAAATATACCCTTGTTCACTTTGCCATACTTCTTATCCACCAAATATTCAGGGCATTTCCGCTTCCAGTGACCATTTCCTTTGCAGTGTAAGCACTCAGTTTCAGGCTTTGGTCCAGCTTTGGGCTTTTTCGCGGGAGTGACAACTTGCTTGTCATTCTACTTGAAGTCCCTTTCTTTCCCTTTGCCCTTTTCTTGAAACTAGTGGTCTTGTCAATCATCAACACTTGATGCTCTTTCTTGATTTCTACCTTCGTCGATTTCAGCATCACGAAGAGCTCGGGAATCGTTTTCGTCATCCCTTGCATTATAGTTCATCACGAAGTTCCAGTAACTTGGTGAGGGTGACTAGAGAACTCTGCCAATCACTATCTTATCTGAAAGATTAACTCCCACTTGATTCAAGCGATTATAGTACTCAGACAATCTATGTACTTTCTCACTAGTTTAGCAATTCTCCTCCATCTTTTAGATGAAGTATTTGTCAAAGGTCTCATACCTCTTGACACAGGCATGAGTCTGAAATACCAATTTCATCTCTTGAAACATCTTATATGTTCCATGACGTTTCAAAAACGTTTTTGTAGTCTCGGTTCTAAGCCATAAAGCATGGTGCATAAAACTATCAAGTAGTCATCATATTGAGCTAGCCAAAAGTTCATAACGTCTGCATCTGCTCCTGCAATAGGTTTGTCACCTAGCGGTGCATCAAGGACATAATTTTTCTGTGCAGCAACGAGGATAATCCTCAGATCACGGATCGAATCCGCATCATTGCTACTAACATCTTTCAACATAGTTTTTCTCTAGGAACATATCAAAATAAACATATGAAAGCAACAACGCGAGCTATTGATCTACAACATAATTTGCAAAATACTACCAGGACTAAGTTCATGATAAATTAAAGTTCAATTAATCATATTACTTAAGAACTCCCACTTAGATAGACATCCCTCTAATCTTCTAAGTGATCACGTGATCCAAATCAACTAAACCATGTCTGATCATCACGTGAGATGGAGTAGTTTCAATGGTGAACATCACTATGTTGATCATATCTACTATATGATTCACGCTCAACCTTTCAGTCTTCGTGTTCCGAGGCCATATCTGTTATATGCTAGGCTCGTCAAGTTTAACCTAAGTATTCTGCGTGTGCAACTGTTTTGCACCCGTTGTATTTGAACGTAGAGCCTATCACACCCGATCATCATGTGGTGTCTCAGCACGAAGAACTTTTGCAACGGTGCATACTCAGGGAGAAAACTTATACTTTGATAATTTAGTGAGGGATCATCTTATAATGCTACCGTCAATCAAAGCAAGATAAGATGCTTAAAAGATAAACATCATATGCAATCAATATAAGTGATATGATATGGCCATCATCTTCTTGTGTTTGCGATCTCCATCTTCGACGTACTGTCATGATCTCTATCGTCACCGGCACGACACCATGATCTTCATCATCTTGATCTATATCAATGTGTCGTCACATGGTTGTCTCGCCAACTATTGCTCTTGCAACCATTACTATCGCATAGCGATAAAGTAAAGCAATTATTTGGCACTTGCATCTTATGCAACAGAGAGACAACAATAGGGCTTCTGCCAGTTGCCGATAACTTCAACAAAACATGATCATCTCATACAACAACTCATATCTCATCATGTCTTGACCATATCACATTACGACATGCCCTGCAAAAACAAGTTAGACGTCCTCTACTTTGTTGTTGCAAGTTTTACATGGCTGCTACGGCTGAGCAAGAACCGTTCTTACCTACGCATCAAAACCACAACGATAGTTCGTCAAGTTAGTGTTGTTTTAACCTTCTCAAGGAACGGGCGTAGCCATGCTCGATTCAACTAAAGTTGGAGAAACTGACACCCGCCAGCCACCTGTGTCCAAAGCACGTCGGTAGAACCAGTCTCGCGTAAGCGTACGCGTAATGTCGGTCCGGGCCGCTTCATCCAACAATACCACCGAACCAAAGTATGACATGCTGGTAAGCAGTATGACTTGTATCGCCCACAACTCACTTGTGTTCAACTCGTGCATATGACATCTACGCATAAAACCTAGGCTCGGATGCCACCGTTGGGGAACGTAGTAATTTTAAAAAAATTCCTACGCACACGCAAGATCATGGTGATGCATAGAAACGAGCAGGGAGAGTGTGTCCACATACCCTCGTAGACCGAAATCAGAAGCGTTAGCACAACACGGTTGATGTAGTCGTACGTCTTCACGATCCGACCGATCAAGTACCGAACGTACGACACCTTCGAGTTCAGCACACATTCAGCCCGATGACGTCCCTCGAACTCCGATCCAGCCGAGTGTTGATGTTCTACCGACGCAGGGCTTCGCCTAAGCACCGCTACAGTATTATCGAGGTGGACTATGGTGGAGGGGCGCAACACACACGGCTAAAAGATCAAATGATCAATTGTTGTTTCTCTAGGGGGTGCCTCCCTCCCCGTATATAAAGGACTGGAGGAGGGGGAGGGGGCCGGCCACCCTTGGCGCGCCCCATGAGGAGTCCTACTCCCATCGGGAGTAGGACTCCCCCCCCCCCCCTTCCTTGTTGGAGTAGGAGAAAGGGAAGGGAGAAGGAGAAGGAAGGAAGGGGGCGCCCCCTCTTCCTAGTCCATGGGGAGGGGTGCGGCCACCCTTTGGGGCCTTTCTCTCCTTTCCGTATGGCCCATTAAGGCCCAATCGAATTCCGTAACTCTCCAAGACTCGAAAAATACCGAATCACTCGGAACCTTTCCGAAGTCCGAATATAGTCGTCCAATATATTGATCTTTACGTCTCGACCATTTCGAGACTCCTCGTCATGTCCCGGATCTCATCCGGGACTTCGAACTCCTTCGGTACATCAAAAACTCATAAACTCATAATATAACTGTCATCGAAACCTTAAGCGTGCGGACCCTACGGGTTCGAGAACAATGTAGACATGACCGAGACACGTCTCCGGTAAATAACCAATAGCGGAACCTGGATGCTCATATTGGCTCCCACATATTCTACGAGGATCTTTATCGGTCAAACCACATAACAACATACGTTTGTTCCCTTTGTCATGGGTATGTTACTTGCCCGAGATTTGATCGTCGGTATCTCAATACCTAGTTCAATCTCATTACCGGCAAGTCTCTTTACTCGTTCCGTAATACATCATCCTGCAATTAACTCATTAGTTACAATGCTTGCAAGGCTTATAGTGATGTGCATTACCGAGTGGGCCCAGAGATACCTCTCCGACAATCGGAGTGACAAATCCTAATCTCGAAATACGCCAACCCAACAAGTACCTTCGGAGACACCTGTAGAGCACCTTTATAATCACCCAGTTCCGTTGTGACGTTTGGTAGCACATAAAGTGTTCCTCCGGTAAACGGGAGTTGCATAATCTCATAGTCATAGGAACATGTATAAGTCATGAAGAAAGCAATCGCAACATACTAAACGATCAAGTGCTAAGCTAACGGAATGGGTCAAGTCAATCACATCATTCTCCTAATGATGTGATCCCATTAATCAAATGACAAAATGGTTAGGAAACATAACCATCTTTGATTAATGAGCTAGTCAAGTAGAGGCATACTAGTGACACTCAGTTTGTCTATGTATTCACACATGTATCATGTTTTCCGGTTGATACAATTCTAGCATGAATAATAAACATTTATCATGAAATAAGGAAATAAATAGTAACTTTATTATTGCCTCTAGGGCATATTTCCTTCAGCTCCGTCGGAGGGGGGATCGACCACGGAGGGCATCTACATCATCTCCAAGGCCTCTCCGATGAGTTGTGAGTAGTTTACCACAGACCTTCGGGTCCATAGTTATTAGCTCGATGGCTTCTTCTCTCTCTTTAATTCTCAATACAAAGTTCTCCTTCCTCTTCTTGGAGATCTATTCGATGTAACTCTTTTTGCGGTGTGTTTGTCGAGATCCGACGAATTATGGGTTTATGATCAAGTTTATCTATGAGAAATATTTGAATCTTCTCTAAATTCTTTCATGTATGATTGGTTATCTTTCCAAGTCTCTTTGAATTATCAGTTTGGTTTGGCCTACTAGATTGATCTTTCTTGCCATGGGAGAAGTGCTTAGCTTTGGGTTCAATCTTGCGGTGTCCTTTCCCAGTGACAGCAGGGGCAGCAAGGCACATATTGTATTGTTGCCATCGAGGATAAAAAGATGTGGTTTATATCATATTGCATGGGTTTATCCCTCTACATCATGTCATCTTGCTTAATGCATTACTCTGTTCTTATGAACTTAATACTCTAGATGCAGGCAGGAGTCAGTCGATGTGTGGAGTAATAGTAGTAGATGCAGTATCATTTCGATCTACTTGTTGCGGACGTGATGCCTATATACATGATCAAGCCTAGATAATCTCATTTTATATCAATTGCTCGACAGTAATTTGTTCACCCACCGTAATACTTATGCTATCTTGAGAGAAGCCACTAGTGAAACATATGGCCCCCGGGTTTATCTTTTATCATATAAGTTTTCCATCTACTTTTATTTGCATCTTTCATTTTCCAATCTATATCATAAAAATACCAAAAATATTTATCTTATCATATTATCTCTATCAGATCTCACTTTTGCAAGTTACCGTGAAGGGATTGACAACTCCTTTATCGCGTTGGTTGCGAGGTTCTTGTTTGTTTGTGTAAGTGCGTGGGACTTTTGAGGAGTGTCGTGGTTTTGTCACGGCAGATGTCCTCATGAAAGGACTTAATCATGGAGCCATCGCTACGGGTTAATTTAAGGGGGTTAAAGCGGACACAAGGACGCAAGAGAGTTTATACTAGTTCGGCCCCTTCGATGAAGGTAAAAGCCTACGTCTAGTTGTGATGGAATTGATGGGGGTTTCGATGTCTATGGAGCAAACAAGCTTCGCCTAAGTCTCGAGTTGTTGTCTGTTGTCCTGAATCGCCGCCGGGTAGTCCCCTCATATACATGGGTGACGCCCGTCGGTTTGCAGAGTCCCGAGACCGGCTCATAGACGTGTCCGGTTCGGTCTCTAGTCTTTCTAACTTACAACACAAGTTACATACTAATGCCGGTTTATGGCTACAAGCCTTAAACCGGTTCTGGGCCTTGGGCCCTTACAGAATATCCTCACGGGCTTCAAGCATACTTGACTACTGATGAAGTTAACCCGACCTCTCCTGGCCGGTTTACGCCCAGTAGTAATATCCCCAACATTTGGCCCCAGATTGATTTGAACAGGTTCATGTCAATCCTCAGTAAAAAACTTCATCTTCAACATCTTCTTAGTTGAACCGCCGTGACGTCATCTTCTCAGATTGTGGTGAACCGGCTTGACATCATCTGTCATAAAGAACTATATCTAATATCTTTTCATTAATGAGTCTGCAACAATCGAGGCGACAGCTCCGCTTCCAAACTTGCGGCCCCTTGATTTTCGTGCCTCACACACATATCTCTTGCCTTTATAAATAGACTGAAGGGTCATTTCTTTTTTTCCCTTCGTGCCCCTCTAATTCGTCTTCCTCACGTCGCCCAGCTTCGGAGCACCGCCGCCGTCAACCTCTACACCAACCTTGGCTGCTGCATCACCCAGAAAGTATCAGAGCATCGCGGCGACCTTCCGCTTCTTCCTCAGACCCGGTAAGTCTTCTGTCCTTTCACCATAGATCTATTCTAGGGTTTCCCTGCTCTTCGGTGCTGATCGCTTGCTTCTCGCTCATATGCTACCTTCTAGTTAAGTCTGCGATTCTTTGTTCCGCATAGCGGTAGTTTTTTAGCATCCGATGTCACTTGCGCATCTCAAGGTCATAGATCTCCCTGCATCCTTGCTCATTGATTCAGTACCGCTCCGTTTTAGACCTTGAAAATTTACTTATTTTCTGAATATGCTCCAGATCCAAAACTGTAACAAGCTTTTGTGAAACCTGTTTTTGCACATCCACTCTTGATTCATCAATGTTTCAGACTAGGCGGTTTAACTTTGTAGAAAAATTGACAACTCGGCATATACCATTAGTCCCCTTGTTGAACTGCCAAGGTTTTTCGGTTATGTATTGCCACCTTGCATAACTCCGGTTTATAAGCAACTTCTTCCGGTTTAACAAAGAATGTATCAATATATAGCCTTCCAACATATTCTTGAACCGGTATTACTGCTTTGCAGATTGCATCATGGCCAAGCAAGTGTACGAGTGCAACTGGGTTCCTTCTCGAGTGACTGAAACTCAACTGGATAACTTAGTCCGCACCGGCGCTTTAGGCAAAAAAGACGACATTCACTGGAGGGTCCCTGGCCCGGAGAGTGCTCCAGAACCCAAGGATGGAGAAGTTGTTGTTTTTGCTGACCACTTAGCCAGGGCTTGATCCACCGGTTCAAAGTTTTATCGAGATGTCTTGGCCAACTTCCAACTGCGCCCACAAGATATTGGCCCCAACTCCATAACCAATATCTGTCATTTTCAAGTGCTCTGTGAGGTGTTCTTTCAGGAGGAGCCCACAATTGAATTGTTCAGAGATTGCTTCCATCTAAACTGCCGCACTGAATTTTCTGACGGTCCCAACACCGAGTTGGGTGCTGTGGCGATTCAAAAGCGGAAAGAGGTAACTTACCCTCACGCCAAACTGCATAGCCATCCCAAAGAGTGGAACTCAACATGGTTTTACTGCAAAGATACCTCTCCTGAGGGAGAAAATCCTTTACCGGGTTACCGTCCGGAACGGCTAAGCAACACACACCCTCTCCCGCACAGACTGACTCCTAGGGAAAGAAGCAAATATGCCCCTCAACTATCCAAGCTCCGGGCCTTCACGGCCAACGGGTTGACAGGAGTTGATCTTGCTCGCTGCTGGATATCTTGGAGTATACTGCCCCTGAGCCTGCGCTCCGGTTTGATGTGCAAATACACAGAAGATGTGAAGGACCCTCTACGGCATACTGAGATCCAACTGACAGACGATAGCTATGATCTTCTCCGGATTAGCCTCAATTCCCCTGTTGGACAACAGAAAGCCCAATAATTTGCCTGCCGGTACACCAAAAACACACTTGCCGGGTTGAGCATCATCTTGTATGTCCGCAGGTTATCAAAGGTTTCCTTCAAATCATCAACCAGAGTCTCCTTCTCCCTTGACTTAACCACAATATCATCCACATAGGCATGCACATTACGGCCGATCTGCTTATGAAGGCAATTCTGAACACACCGTTGATAAGTTGCCTGGGCACTCTTGAGCCCAAAAGGCATAGACACATAGCAGAAGGCTCCAAAGGGAGTTATGAACGCCGTCTTCTCCTGGTCCTTAACTGCCATCTTGATCTGATGATAATCAGAATATGCATCCAGAAAACTCAAACGCTCACAACCCGCCGTAGCATGAATAATCTGATCAATGCGGGGGAGGGAAAAAGGATCTGCTGGACAAGCCTTGTTAAGATCTGTGTAATCCACACACATGCGCCAGGTGCCGTTCTTCTTAAGGACCAGCACCGGATTAGCCAGCCATTCAGGATGGAACACTTCAAATATAAAGCCAGCCGCTAAGAGCCTGGCCACCTCCTCTCCAATAGCTTTGCACCTTTCTTCGTTGAACCGGCGGAGAAACTGCTTCACCGGTTTGTACTTAGGATCAACATTAAGAGTGTGCTCAGCGAGTTCCCTCGGTACACCTGGCATGTCAGAAGGCTTCCATGCAAAATGTCCGGTTCTCACGGATGAACTCGATGAGCGCGCTTTCCTATTTCGGATCCAAGTTGGTGGTGATACTAAACTGCTTGGATGAATCGCCAGGTACAAAGTCAACAAGATTAGTCTCAGCTGCCGATTTGAATTTCAGAGCCGGATCATGCTCTGTGGTTGGCTTCTTCAACGGAGTCATGTCTGCCGGATCAACATTATCTTTGTAGTACTTCAACTCTTCCATGGCACAGACCGACTCTGCATAGGCCGGATCACCTTCTTCACATTCCAAGGCAATCTTGCGACTTCCATGAACAGTTATGGTCCCTGTCGGTGTCAAAACCGGCGGATCTCGGGTAGGGGGTCCCGAAGTGCGTCTAGGCGGATGGTAACAGGAGACAAGGGACACGTTGTTTTTACCCAGGTTCGGCCCTCTCGATGGAGGTAATACCCTACTCCTGCTTGATTAATACTGATGATATGGGTAGTACAAGAGTAGATCTACCACGAGATCAAGGAGGCTAAACCCTAGAAGCTAGCCTATGGTATGATTGTTGTTCGTCCTATGGACTAAAACCCTTCGGTTTATATAGACACCGAATAGGGTTAGGGTTACACAGAGTCGGTTACAATGGTAGGAAATCTACATATCCGTATCGCCAAGCTTGCCTTCCACGCCAAGGAAAGTCCTATCCGGACACGGGACGAAGTCTTCAATCTTGTATCTTCATAGTCCAGGAGTCCGGCCAACGGTGATAGTTCGGCTATCCGGACACCCCCTAATCCAGGACTCCCTCAGTAGCCCCTGAACCAGGCTTCAATGACGACGAGTCTGGCGCGCATATTGTCTTCGGCATTGCAAGGCGGGTTCCTCCTCCGAATACTTCATAGAAGATTTTGAACACAAGGATAGTGTCCGGCTCTGCAAAACAAGTTCCACATACTACCGTAGAGAGAATAACCTTTGCACAGATCTGCGGCGTATTCAGCGGCGTGACATCACACCACGGCCGAGCCTTTATACGAATCGTTTTACTGTTCCACCTCAGCACGTTTAGCGGCGGTTTCCTTGCACGTCTTATCGAGCGGAGATCGTGCCCCTTATTCCGGGATTCTCATCAATACGGACGTGGGTAACCCAATCGCGCCATTGATTACGGCGCTTGGGAGATAAGCGAGTTTTACCAGGCTGGCGGGGGACGCATAGCTTTGTCCGTCCATATAAAGGGATAAGGATCCACCTTTTCACCTACGCCTTTTTCCTCCCTTGCTCATCCATTTCCGCGCACTCGAGCTCCAGCGCCCAAGTCCGCATATCCCACCTCAACCTTCTCCAACTATGTTCGGAGCGGGACGCAAGTGGATGGCCTCCTCCGTCACGGAGGGGCACATCAAAAAGCTGCGGAAGGCCGGATACTTGTCCAGCGACATCGCGCACCGGCTACCCGACGAGGGGCAGCTCATTCCCACCCCTAGGCCCCATGAGAGGGTGGTGTTCCTCACCCACTTCCTCCGCGGACTAGGTTTTCCACTTCACCCATTTGTTCTACTACGGCCTGGATTTCCACGATTTGGCCACGAATTTCATCCTCAACATCTCGGCGTTCATCCTCGTGTGCGAGGCCTTCTTCTGCATCCAGCCCCACTTTGGCTTATAGCTGAAGACCTTCAATTTCAAGCCGAAGGTAGTGGGCGGCCGCCAAGCTGAGTGCGGACGCGCCATGGTTGGCAAGATGGCCAAAGTTCTATGGCTCGAGGGCTCCTTTGTGGAGACCATAAAGGGGTGGCAATCGGGGTGGTTCTACATCACCGAGCCGCGCAACTCTCAATGGGCGGCGGCCCCCGAATTCCGATCCGGCTTCCCCACACGGCTCACATCATGGAAAGAGACGGGCCTGACGTGGGGTGATTTGGACGAGCTGTCCGGACTCCAAACATGCGTCTGAAGCCTGGTGGACAAGAATCTCAGGCTTGTCAACGTAATCCAGGTGATGCTCATCCGCCGGATTCTCCCATGCCAACAACGGGCCTTCAAATTGTGGGAGTTCGATCCGGCACAGCACCCAACTCTAAAAAGGCTCTTTCACACTACGTACGAAGATGCCTAGAAGGTGCTGTTCAAGGGAGCCGAAGCTCCCACATCCGCTACCGAAGATCCCGGATTCAGCTCGCAGCGTCAAGCCAGCGAGGTAAGTTATTTTACCCTTTATGGGACTCTTGTTTTTCATAGATTGACTCTATGTGGGATCTAAAACTCCCTAACCTTTGACAGGACTGGCTGAAGACGTCCGGACAGATTAACTGTCCGGCCCCTTTGCCAGAAGACCCAGCGGACGCCTGATTGACGGGGTTGCTGGCTCCGGCACCTCACGTGGTGCCGGAGAAGAAGGCCAAGAAGAAGGCCACGGGGACTCGAAGGAGTGCCCGACGCCAGGTGTTGTCGGACTCATCGTCCGGCGGCTCCAGCGGAATCCTCCTCGAGGGCGAGGAGGAGGAGAAAAGCCTCTCCCAGTGAGGAGAGAAAAAGGAAGGCCGCCCGGCCGGGGAGGCGGAGGAATCAAAGGAAGGACCTTTCCTCCGGACTTCTCCACCAACAGCGACAACGAGGAGGAGGAGTGGCCACCAAGGGCCAAGCCCCTGGCGAGATCGTAAGTGTCCGGACTCCGAAATAGTTCATGACTTTTTATTTGTCGCATAGTGTCTTATAACGCCGAATATGACCATGTAGCCCGCCCAAGGACGAGCTTGCCGCTTTGTCGAGTGGCTCCTTGGGCTCGTCGGATGTGAATAGCACTTCACTTTCGACCGCCTCCTCTCCTCGTGTCGCCGACGACACCGTGGTGGAGTCCCAAAAGGGGCCCAGCCAGGAGGAGGTGGTCCTGGAGGCGCCGCAAGGCGACCTCCCGGACTCTGGGCGCAAAGGGGGCGAGACCCCAGAGGGCTCTAAGTCTGGCCTGTGCGGACTCTGTCTCGAAACCTTCATGGTTCCAAGTCCATGGCGGCCCCTTAAATAAGAAGGGCGAGACTGCGACACGGTGACCTCCGTCTATCCGGAGGCACGGATAGCTTGCTGGGGCGCTTGGCGCCTCCATCGACGAGGAGCACCCCACCGTTATGAGTGTGGTGATCCGAGAAGTTCATCTGCCAAGAGCGGTCTGACTGAAGCCTGTACCAGCCTTCTAACAGGCTTTGAGGTAAGTTTAGAATATGTAAAATATTACGCATAGACAGTAGCCCTGATGCTTAGTTTGGTGTTAGGAAAGAAAAGCGGACTAAGGATCTAAAAGATATCTGAGGAGTCTAACATAAGTATGTCAATATGCGAATGCAGGCTCGCTTCTTGACCTCGCCACCTTGGTGAGGAGGTCAATGCATTGAAGAAGAGCCTCGAGCGGTCCGAGAACGAGCTCGGCCTTGCCAAGAAGCAGCTCGAGGACAGGGAAGGTAAGCAATACCTTATTAAATAAATACCTTATAGAAAGGATTCGGTTGCAAAAAATGACAGGAATAACGTGGGTATTGTAGGGGCCATGAACGAGGTGGCGACCCTGAAGGAAGCGGTGTCCGCGGCTGAAAGCAAAGCGGCCGCGGAGTGCACCGAGCGAGAGAAGCAGGAGGAGCGGGTGGCGGAGGTGTGGCAAGAGCTCCAGGCTCTTGTGGAAAAACACGAGAGTTTGGAGCGTGACTCGAAGACTCGAGAGTCCGAGCTCGCCTCCGCTCTTGAGAGTGCCAACGCCGCTAAGGCCGAAGCCCAAAAAGCCCTCCAAGAAATTGAATCATTAAAGAAGATAGCGGCGGGTAAGGCATTCTTTATGCAAAGCAAGCATGTGAAAGTGAATTACCTATTACTTACCGGATTCGGAGCTCTCCGGAGCATTCGCAGATCTGCCCGTGGTGTGTGCGATGCTACGCGTTCTACAGCGCCAAGGAGGGAGCTCGACGGAGAAGCTGTTCGGTCTCGGTATGATGAGACCGAGCGTCCAGTGCCCTGGTGACCAGCTGAAGCAGCTGGTCGAGCTCCTAAGGTCGCCGAACAGGCCATGAAGGGCCTCATAGTTCGGCTGTGGCCATTCGAAGCCATGCCAGGAGCTACTTGGGCTAGTGCAGCGGCTGGTGGGCGCTGATGGATTGAAGTCATCAAGCGCTCCGTCGCATTGAAGGTGCCCGTCGGGCCTTGCCCGTGCTAAAGTGCACTGGGCAAGCTGGATGCGGAGAAGCTTGTGACGGACGGGCCACCGAAGGGCAAGGAGCATCGCAAGCCGAAATGTACTATGAGGCGTCTGAAGGGTGCCCGCCGTATAGCGGATGAGTGCTCCAAAGATGTAATTTTTTAATAGACTCGCATTTGTTATCCTGTACGCTGAAAACTTGTTCATATGCACTAAGCAACGCTTGTTAATTTAAAATATTCCCTTATGTGCGGCCGTTTATCAAATTTGAGAGATGGCAGGTCGTTGGCTTCAGCCCCCATGCAACGAGTGCTGGGGTGTTCGGGATAAACTTGGCGCTCTTGTTCCCATTCTTGGGTCCGTCGAGGGGCGTTCAACGCATAGCGAACAAGGCAGCGGACTTATAGTGCTTGAACACTCTCACTTAGCCATAGAATTCTATAATTTTAAATTTCGGCGAAGCCCCTAGTATTCGGAAGACCGAGTTCGGGGCGCTATCCACGCCTTGGCCGGACAATGCCGACTCCTCGCTCTAAGCGGCATAAGTCTTTAGGTGTAACGCCCCGGATCTGATGCGCCAGGTGTCTGCCAGTTATTCGTCGTCGTTGCCATGTCATGTGCTTGCGTGTTGCATTTTGCCATGTCATTATCTGCATTTCATCTGCATGTTTTTCAAAACTTGCATCCGTTCGGGTTTCCGCCGGTTCTCTCTGTTGTCCATTCTGAGCCAGACACTCTCGCACGCGCCCGCGACACCTCCGAACTATTTTTTATAAGTGGCATAAAAATGTTCTCGGAGTGGGGTGAGAGTTGGCGTGCAGCCTTATTATAGTGTAGACAGACCTCCTGCCAAGTTTCGTCGCACTCGGAGTCCATTTGATAGCCCAACCGTTAAACCTACTACTGCAATATAGCCGGTCTATACGTCGGACGTTTTCGGTATCCGGAAGCTGCTGCCGGGCCTCTCTCTCTCTTCTCTCCCGCAGCCCGTGGTCTCTCCACAGCCCACCTAGTCCCCCCTCTGTCCGGAGTCGCACGATTGCGATCGTACGGCTTGAAAACCCCTCCTAACCCCCAAAACCTAGCAAATTTGCTATATATGGACACCCCTAGTCCATTTTTGGGCATCCCTAGCCTTCCCCTACCTCCCAGCCGCCTCCCTCCTCGAAATCAGCGCTTCCTCCCTAGAAATCCGCCGCCGGCCAACCTCTCCCCGCCACTTGGCGCCGTCCCGTTGGCCGCGCCGCCATCTGCGCCGCCGCAACCGCCAGCGTCCTCCACTCCATGTTCGCCACGCGTCCCCTGGCGGCCTCTCCCGCCGTGACCCCCCAGGCCGGGCCAGGCCCTGAAGCCCATCGGGGCCCAGCGCCCGGCAGCGCCGCCGCCGCCCGACTCCGTGCTCCGCCCAGAGCTCCAGCGCCTCCCGCCGCCGCAGTCCACAGCGCCCGTGCGCCGCCGCCGGCTCCTGCCGGGCAGCGCGCCGCCACCGCCAGCTCCTCCAGGCCAGCCCTGTCTTCTCCTCCTTCCCTGCCGTTCCTTCTTCCCTCACCTCTCCGTGCACCCTGCAGGCCGCGCGCCGCGGCCCTCGTCGCCGCCCGAGCTCCCCTCGCCGCGGCCGTCTCCCGGCCGGATCCGGCCTGGCGCGGCCGGATCCGCGGCCTCCCCGTTGCCCTCGCTCTCCTCCGGGCCTCCCCATCGCCGGCGCCGCCGCTGCCTCGCCATGGCCACGACCTCGTCTGCCCGTGCCTCTGACGGGTGGGCCTCCGCCGCCGGACGTGTCCGACCGGGCACGGGCATGTCCGCCCAGATCTGACCCGCGAGGTTGTATCTCCATGCATACTGCTCCGTTTCGTGCATGCAATATGTCAAAGTGTTCGTTGTGAGATGCTCTACATTGCATTACATCGCACCATGTTCATTTGAGTCCATCTTGATGCCTGAATCATCGTTGCAAGAGTGCTATATGATGTTGTCTGCTGGCTGTTAACAGAACTTGCTCATTTGTCATTTTTTCCATGATTGATGTGTGCATCCTATGAGCATGAGTTTTGAACTATGCCATGCCATATTTACAGTGGTGCCATCCATGTATTTTTGTGAGTTGTGTAGTGCGTGCATCAAGCTTGTTAAGTAGGGTATTTGCTGTTACTGTTTTGCTAGGCTGAATCTGTTATTTCGTGATGCTATGTAAACCTGCTGCTACAAGTCATTCTATGCATAATCTGGAGATGTTCACTAAGGAGGTTTTGTTATAAATGTTATGATATATCCATCCATGCCCCTAGTTGCAATTATAGCCTGCTGTAGCTTGTTGTAATCTTGCTCCAAAGTTGCTAAATAATATTGCTGTCAGCCTGTTAACATTAAGTTTAGTTGTTTCCATGATTGTTGTTAGTGATCCATGAACCCTATGAACTTGATCTTGCCAAGATTAGCTTCATAATCATGTCTTCTTACTGTTGGTTGCCTTGCCATGCCATGTTTTGCTCTGTGGTGAGTGGTACAAGCTCATCTACATGCCTACTTATCGTTGTTCCTACCATGTCCTGTTTGCTGAATCTATTAACGAAACTTGCTATGTTTACATGGGTGCCATAATATTTTCTGTGCCCTTTTGGCTCATGGTCAGTAAGGGAATTTTGTTCTATGGGTTTAGTAGACTTATTCCATGCCTTTTTTTGCCATGTTAAGTTCCTGTAATATGTTGTTTGATTGCTTTAAACATAGCAACCTGATGTTATTTTCTGCAAAGTCTGAACTGTTATTATTTGCAATCTTGCCATGTGTGTTTGAGCATGTTCTAGTGCTTTCTGGAGATAGCTCAGTGTTCATGTTTCGTTATGCTTTACCTGTACATAATGCCCATGCCTTTTGGTTTCTTGTTGAGGTCCTGTAGCATGTTGTTTTGATGCTTGCAAGATGCCTAAGTGCTGTTTTGGACAGATTGTTGCTATAACTTGTATAGAGTGTATGTGTGGAACCGTTCCTCCGTTTTGAGTGTGCTCTATATGAAACTTGCTTAGAATTGCATGTAGTTTCATATTATCATGTTGCATCCATATTTTGAGGTGTTTGCTTGATGTTTGTATGCATTTTGCACCAATGCCATGTTTGACTTGTTTTGCTCATATCTTCTAGGCCGTAGCTCCGAACTAAATGAACTTTATATGTAACTTGACTAGAATTTCGTGTAGATCATCTTAGTGCATCTTAACTTTCTTTTTAACAACTCGAACATAAGGTTTATTCAGATCTGGACCAATTTCGAAACTTGCATATGAGGACTTACCGGAATTGTTATATGTTGTTCCCGGCCTCATTTAAACTTGCCTTGATGTGTTGTTCTTGTTTGCATCATCTCTTTCCATGAGTAGCATCATGTAGTCTTGTCTTGCATCATGCTTGTTTGTGCCTCATGCCTTGTTCATGTGTGTTCTGTTTACTATGGTGTGTGCTTCTTCTCGATAGTTCCCGTTTCATTGCAATCGTGAGGATTCGTTCTTCTACGCTTGGTTCGTCTTCGTGGCTTCATCTTCTTCATGGACTCGTTCTTCTTCCTCGCGGGATTTCATGCAAGATGACCGCTATCCTGGATCTCACTACTATCATTGCTATGCTAGTTGCTTCGTTCTATCGCTATGTTGCGCTACCTATCACCTGTTTATCAAGCCATCCCAAATTGCCATGAACCTCTAACCTTTGACACCCTTCCTAGCAAACCGTTGCTTCGCTATGTTACCGCTTTTGCTCAGCCCCTCTTATAGCGTTGTTAGTTGCAGGTGAAGTTGAAGATTGCTCCATGGTGGACATGTTTATGTTGGGATATCACAATATCTCTTATATTATTAATGCATCTATACACTTTGTAAAGGGTGGAAGACTCGGCCTTATGCCTGGTGTTTTGTTCCACTCTTGCCGCCCTAGTTTCCGTCATACCGGTGTTATGTTCCCGGATTTTGCGTTCCTTATGCGGTTGGGTGATTTATGGGACCCCCTTGACAGTTCGCTTTGAATAAAACTCCTCCAGCAAGGCCCAACCTTGGTTTTACCATTTGCCTCACCACCACCTATACCTTTCCCTTGGGTCGGCCAACCCGAGGGTCATCTTTATTTTAGCCCCCGGGCCAATGCTTGTCTAAGTGTTGGTCCGAACTGAGCTGCCTGCGGGGCCACCTCGGGGCAACTTGAGGGTTGGTTTTACTCGTAGCTAGTCTCATCCGGTGTTGCCCTGAGAACGAGATATGTGCAGCTCCTATCGGGATTTGTCGGCGCATCGGGCGGCTTTGCTGGTCTTGTTTTACCATTGTTGAAATGTCTTGTAAACCGGGATTCTGAGTCTGGTCAGGTCTTCCTGGGAGAAGGTATTGTCACAGCCCTAGAGCTTGCTTGTAACTAGTGGCATTGCATCCATGCATCATGTTTAATTTTCATGAAATTTGAAATGGGGATGACCAAGCCCTAGCACCAAAGCAATTCAAATAGGTTCAACTAAGAAATATTTTCAATGAACCCAAATGGCCTTCAAAATGTTCACCATTTTTGGAAAATGCTGAAACTTGATAACGAGAGATGTTGCACATTTTCCATGACATTTGGATTTTTGAATTAAATCATATAGTATTTGCATTTGGGCATTTAATGCTAATAAATAGTTTAAATGTTCAAATAATCATAAACTGAAATGTTTGTTGTTGGAAATATTCCAAACAGTGACATTGACCAGTTTCATGATTTTTGGAAATGCCCTAGCATTTTTATTAAAGCCAAACATAATTACAGAAAATAGAAAATGGAAATAAAAGAAGAGAGGAGAGAAACCTTACCTGGGCCACTTGCCTGGCCAGGCCACCTGACGGCCCAGCTGGCAGCCTAGCCATCAGGCCCAGCCCACCACCGCCTCCTTCCCTGTCGCCTTCCTCCTCTGCCAGGAGGATGAGCGCGTGGCCGCCTTGCAGCTGACGCCACCGACGGCCACCTCCTGCTTGCCCCCCCGACCCCTCGTCCTCTCCTCACTCTCCCTGTGCTCCTCCCCCTCCTCAGTTCCTCTCTCCCGAGCGCACCACAGCGCGCCGCCGAGCACCACCGCGGCCACCGCCTGCCCTTTGCTTCCCCGACCAGCTCAAGAGCTCCGCCTCGCCACCCTGAACCTCTCCGCCGAGCCACGCGGCACCGGATGCCCCGGAATGACGTCTCCGCGGTCGTCTTCTACCTCGGGCAACTGAGATCGCCGGAGATGCTCCGACGCCGTCCGACCTCCCCCGAGCACGCTGAGCTACTCATCGGCCTCGCCGTGAGCTCCTCTGCCGAACCCCTCTCTCCCCGTGCTCGATTTCACCGCGTAGTCGTCGCCTCTATCGATTCCGAGAATCGTCGCTGCCGGCTGTGTCGCCGCCGTAGCTAGAGCTCACGCACGTCACGTCCGAGCACACCACCGTGCTCAGCACCATGCCAGGATCCCAAAACCCTAATCTATTGCTCCTTTTGTGCACCGTAGCCACCGCTCGCGCCTCACCCGAACTCCGGCCGCCGCCGTCGTCATGATTGCCGTCGCCTCCGGCCACCCTAGCTCCTCCCGTTTGCCCTGTTAGATGCGCGAGCACAGGCATCTCGTGAAACCCTCCGCGCTCTTTTGGTCATCGGGCGAATCCCGATGCTCTCCGCCGTCCTCGGCGTTGCGGCGACGAGCCTCGGGTCAACTCCGCGAAGTTTGACCGGGTTTGACCCGCTTGACTCCCCGACTCCATGACAGGTGGGGCCCGTCCTCTAGTTAAATTAGTTTTAGTGCTAACTAAAAACTAGTTAGGCTAATCACACTGGCACGCGGGACCCACAGGTCAGGGTTTGACCTGGACTGCCGCAGTTGACCGCCGACGTCATAGTGGCCTTAATCTTTGGCGCGATAATACCTTTTCTGGATTTATTATAATTCAGGAAATTCCAGAAAATGCTCTAAACTTCTAAAATTCATAGAAATTCAACCGTAACTCCAAATTAAATAATTTATATATGAAAAATTATCTGAAAAATCCAATCTATCCATCTGTACCATTTTCATGCATGTCTGATCAAGTTAATCTCATTGAATAGGATGAATCATGATTAGGGTAATTTATGAACTAGCATTTGGAGTTGGAGTTTAACCTTGTTTGAATTCCACTTCAATTAACTTGGCTTACAGCTGCATTAGCTCAAAACACCAGCATATTGCCATGTCATTATCATGCATCATATTGTTGCATCGCATTGATTGTGTTCTTTCTTGTTTGTCGGTGTTTGTCCCCTCTCAGTAGACGACGTTCCGACGTTTGTTCGATGACACCGATGAAGAACTATATTATCTTCAGAAGTGCCACGCAAGCAAAAACCCCTTGTTCATTTCCGATACAATCCCACTCTCTCGCTCCTGCTCTCTTTTACTGCATTAGGACAACAACGACTCATGTGTTACTTGCTGCGGTAGCTGAACCCCTTTATCCTCTGCATGACCTGTCATTCCACAGTAATTAGATGAAACCCACTAGCATGAGTAGGAGTTGTTTGAGCCCTGATGTGCCTACTCATTCATGCTTGTTTGCCATGCCTGCTACTGCTTAGAGTTGAGTCAGGTCTGATTCATCGGGAATGAATCGGAGGTGTGTAAACATGTCCTACTGTGTGTGAGCTAAGTGTGTGAACACGATTTGGTAAAGGTAGCGGTGAGAGACCATGTAGGAGTACATGGTGGGTTGTCTCATTGCAGCCGTCCTCAGGAACTGAGTTCTGTGTTTGTGATCCATGAACAGCTACTACCACGCATTGGAATGCTTAAGTGCCCCTCTCGACTTATTAATCAACTCGATCTCTGTCCAGGAGTTGCAACTAGTTTGTGGTGTTTGTAGGATATGTGTTGGGCGCCGTGCGTAGCGCTGACCCTAGGGGTGGGCTATATTGCGGTAGATACACCGTGGCACGGTGTACCGGGCGCCCGTTTGGTGTCTCGGGAACCCTGCTCACATCGTTTGGGGCCGTGAGCGACACCCCGACCGGATCTCCTTGCAGATGGAACCCGAATAGGCGATAAACCTGGACGAGAGACTTGTATGGTTAGTCAGGTCGTGGCCGACTCCCTCGCCAGGCTTCCGCTTGAAGGTTGCCTAGATACACGAGGTGTACATGGCGGTAAGTGGCGAGAGCGTGTGTGAAGAAGTACACCCCTGCAGGCTTAATATGATCTATTCGAATAGCCGTGTCCGCGGAAAAGGACTTTTGGGTTGCCTATATCAGTTCATAGACAAGTGAAAGTGGATACTCTAAAATGCGCAAGATAAGCGTGAGTGCTATGGATGGCGTTCTCGTAGGGAGACGGGAGCGGGTCCATAGTGGTGTATTGATATGGTGAATATGTGGACTCGTGTGCGCCACCTCAAAAGAGTTACTTGCAGTCGTAGTTCAGGATAGCCACCGAGTCAAAGCTGGCTTGCTGCAGTCAAACTCCACCACCCCCTTTGTTGATAATGATGCATATGTAGATAGTTATGATGTAAGTCTTGCTGAGTACAATTGTACTCACGTTTGCTTATTTTATGTTTTGCAGAGAGACTTCAGTCTCGCTAGTAGTTCCACGTGGACTTTGACGTTTAGCTTCTTACCTCAGCTACGATCTTGTGCCCTCGGCAGGATCTAGTAGATAGTCAGGCTTCTCAGCCTTTTTCATTTTATAGATGTCTGTACTCAGACATGTTTAGCTTCCGCTTGTGCTTTGACTTGTATGCTCTGAGTGTTGGGTCATGAGACCCATGTTTGTAATATCTCGCTCCTCGGAGCCTAATGAGTAAATATTTGAGTCGTAGAGTTATGTTGTGATGCCATGTTGTATTTACACATATTGAGCATATTGTGTGTATGTTTGAAATGCTTGGTATGTGTGGGATCCGACAATCTAGTTGTTTATCCTTGGCAGCCTCTCATATGGGGAAATGTAGTCTCGTGCTTCACGAGTGATAGTAGTCCGCTACAGCCCGGTTCACGGAGTCCTGCTAGCCCAGCACTACTGCTTGGACACTTGATGGCGGCATGTGTTTCACTTCGTTCCTATGTCGTCCCTTGGGAAATGTCACGGTGATATTCGAGTCCTGCCTAGCCTGCTACAACCGGGATACGGAGTCCTGTTAGCCAGTGCTACAGCCCGAATTCATACGTTGATGACCGACATGCTCGATGTGATTCATGTATGCCTGTACCCATGGGTTACTGCGCTTTGGGTTCACGACTAGCCATGTCGGCCCGGGTTCTTTATCATATGGATGCTAGCGACACTATCACATACGTGAGCCAAAAGGCGCAAACGGTCCCGGGCCATAGTAAGGCGACACCCGTGGGAATACCGTGCGTGAGGCCGCAAAGTGATATGAGGTGTTACCGGCTAGATCGATGTGACTTGGAATCGGGGTCCTGACAGCGTTGGTATTAGAGCCTGACTGCCTGTAGGATTACCAAGCCAAACTGGTCGAAGTTGTGTCTAGAAATGCTTTAGTTATGTAAGGGAATTGATTGGGGAAGGGAACGTAAGGCTCTTTTTACTCCTTATACCTCATGGCCCTCTGATCTGAGTCAACCTCTTCTCTTCTACGGGGTTTAAGAACTAGGCTTCTCATCTATCTATCAGGATGACGTGTTACTAATCCATAGACCTTTAAGATTGTTGGATTTAAGCCTCAGTTCAGTTCCTACTATTTCTATATGTTAACTGTTGATCTCGGAACCTTGATATTGTGATGTTGAGTGGTTATGCCACCATTTTTGCAGGATGTCTCAAATCTTTTTGAGCATTTACAGCCGTTATGCTGTCCGAGTCATCCCAGGTCTCTAAATAGTCTGATGCATTTGCAAATCCTTTCCTCCCGTTCCCGATGTCCTTTTTGGTCAGAATAAGCACACTAATCGGTAAGTTGAGGTACTTGTTGCCTCGGCGTAGATGTTGGAGCTATTATTATGACCCTAGGTGTTTAGGAAGTCACCTAGTAATTTAGCAATGCTTTTGTATCCCAGTGTGATGATTCTGGCCATTATTCTTGAAAGCATCCCGTGATGTTATTAGTTAGTAGGCATTCTACTCCTGGGTTTCTGAACCCGAGATTCATCCTACCTCATGTTGTTAGTAATTGCTAGCTCCCTTAGGCTATTAGTAACCTTTGCGATAGTCCTCGAGGTCCGTGGTATTTCCTTCTTCCAAATACTATGAACTAGTTATGGCAGAAGTTCTTTTGAACCAAAAGATCACAACCAGAGTGCTCTTGAGGAGTACTCCATTCATATTGTGACTCTGCCAGTCCTACCTTCTCTGCATGGGTTATCCGGGAGAAATGTTGAGCTTTGTTCGATATACTAATCCATGCCTCCACAACTCGAAAAGTTATATGTTCCTCGAGTTGTCCCTCCTTAGTTGTATTCTGATCCCCGTCTATCAGTTGATAGTCAGGAGTAGTCGTGCTCTCGTCCTCATCGATGCCCATTTTTCTTGTGGTCCGTCAAGCCATTCTATTTCGGGATGACTAGGAGAAACAAACTCCAGTACCTCATCCATTTCTAGGAATTGGGTCAAAGTAGTTGTATCCCGCAGATCAAAATGCCAATTCAGCTTTGTTCTGTTCTACCTCGGAGTATTACCCCCTTTATGTCAGAATTGTCATGAGATTTGCACCAACTCTCATGAATTCTTGACGTAGTGATACTTCTCGCCATCATTATTCATTCCTCTGTCCTGAGTTGTTGTACCCGAAATGCCGACAAGTGAAGTGTGATGTGTGAAATCGATACTCCTAGCAACCTCGTTGCTTGGTAGTAAATGGACAATACTCTCATTCTTAGCGTGTTGGTTATTGAATCATCATCCTAAGATTAGTCGTGCTACCTAGTCCTTATTTCTGGTCCACACTTCGATTGATGAGTTAGGATCGTGTCAAGTCCTCGCTCATTTGATCATATCGTCTTGCCTCAAAAGCAAGATTGTTCTCGAGCCTAGTAACATACCGGTGGTTCGTGATGTTCCGAAAATCTTCTCGGAAGTGTTACCAGGTTGTCACCTGACCACTATGTTGAGTTCGTGATCATGTTGGTTATCCTCTAAACCACCCTTTCTCCAAGAATCTGTGGGATATCCCTGAGCTAGTTGGTTAAGCTAGACAACAACTTGGAGAGTTGGAAGATAAAAGCTTGCCTAGCTTAGTTCATTCCAAAGGGATATTCTTGCGTAGTGTGTGTTGAAGAAAGATGATATCTTCATCGAATGATCCCCGTGATCAGTTGTTGAACCTATTGTCTTATCAAACTTTGACTTGAGTATGGGCTATTATTAAGTCAAATCAGAATGGTTGATCCCTCGAGCATACCCCATTACATATTTTGGTCTGACCAGTGCTATCACCGTGTTCACATGATGGTGGAAGTCCAGTTATATGGAAATCCCGATGAGTTTTTGTTGAGCCCATCAGCAGCATTTTGTCTCCCCCACGAGTCATGTTGAACATCAACCTAGCGTTGGAAATTTGTGTAAGCATTTCTTCGTGTTTCGTTCATGAAGCATATGTTTGGATGAAAGTAGTGACTTCCTCTAATTCATGTGCATCTGATGCAAGTTGCTGCCGTGAATTCGAGAAAGCTTGTTTTGTTTCCTCTGGAATCGTCCCAAGTTAGTCATGCACGTGCGAAGTGCCCTATGGTTTGATAGTTTGGCCGCCTCCACTCCATATGTGTTCCTAGCACACCAAGCCACTGATTGATTTGTTCAAGGAGAAGAAGTTCCTTCTTAAGACCGCGGCTTATACAAGGACTTCGATATCCTCGATGATGGTTCCCCACCTGAACTCGGTAGTGTTTTGTTGTAAGACTACCATGTGGTCATGCTTGTCTGGGACAACGTGTTCACATGTGTGTAGCAGAACCAGCTCATGTTTTGGAGCTTACTACCATAGTCTATCTCCCGAGAATCTCGCAACATCATCTCGTCGATTTGTGTTGCAACCTTTCCTTTTCAGACATGCTGAGTCTGAAGTATCCTATCACCAATCGGATCTGAATCTCACGCAGATATGATGATTGGAACATTCCAACAGTTGCATTTCGTTCCCAGCTTGCACCGTCCTTGTGCCATTTCACTATGTGCTGCCTTCTTAGTAATTCTTGTCCAGGTTCATCTTGAAAGGTGGACTTACCAAGGGCCCCCTCCACCTCCAATGATAAGCAAAATCATCCATTGCGTTGTCTTCAACAAGGTAGTCCACATCATCCATTCTAGTCTGAGTATGTCATTCTTTCGAACTCCTTCTAATGATCGATTGTGATTGCTTTAGGCTGGTATAAAGAGTTCCAACGTTCCATGGATCAAAAGTAATTCTTTTTGCCACTTAAGGGAATAGTTCTTCGAGTCACCTTTCCTAAGGTGTTCCGTTATGGAATCATGGCAATCATCTCCTTGTTACTTTGAAACCATGCACCATCCTACTTAAGCATGGAATGGTTGCCTACCAATTTGAACCTTCGTCATCCATTTCTTTACCATCCTTCTTAATGTCTGTTTGGTGTCTCAACTCAAGAGTTTTTCTTACGTCTCACTCCATGAACTGATCTTGAGTTGCTCGATCTTCAAGAGGATTAAATCCTGTAGGGTTTCCCCCTCTTTCTGTTGTCGTGTCGAGTGAAGATCTCGAAAGCAAAGACGTTAAGACCAAGATGATGGAATGAATCAACATCTTCGAGAAGGGCAAATGGATCATGGAGATTGTGATAGTTTTGTGACTCCCCTTTTTCTCTTACCTCACGTCTTGAATCTCGGGGCGAGATTCTTGTTTAGTGGGAGTGAGTTGTCACAACCCTAGAGCTTGCTTGTAACTAGTGGCATTGCATCCATGCATCATGTTTAATTTTCATGAAATTTAAAATGGGGATGACCAAGCCCTAGCACCAAAGCAATTCAAATAGGTTCAACTAAAAATATTTTCAATGAACCCAAATGGCCTTCAAAATGTTCACCATTTTTGGAAAATGCTTGAAACAAGATAACGGAGATGTTGCACATTTTCCATGACATTTGTATTTTTGAATTAAATCATATAGTATTTGCATTTGGGCATTTAATGCTAATAAATAGTTTAAATGTTCAAATAATCATAAACTGAAATGTTTGTTGTTGGAAATATTCCAAACAGTGACATTGACCAGTTTCATGAATTTGGAAATGCCCTAGCATTTTTATTAAAGCCAAACATAATTACAGAAAATAGAAAATGGAAATAAAAGAAGAGAGGAGAGAAACCTTACCTGGGCCACTTGCCTGGCCAGGCCACCTGGCGGCCCAGCTGGCAGCCCAGCCATCAGGCCCAGCCCACCACCGCCTCCTTCCCTGTCGCCTTCCTCCTCTGCCAGGAGGATGAGCGCGTGGCCGCTTCTTGCCTGGAAACCGACAGCCACCTCCTGCTTGCCGCCCCCGATGCTCTGGGCGCCTCCCGCGATGCCACGCACCCCCCGACCCCTCGTCCGCTCCTCACTCTCCTGTGCTCCTCCCCTCCTCTGTTCCTCTCTCCCGGCGCACCACAGCCGCCGAAAGCACCACCGCACCACCGCCTCCCTTTGCTTCCCGACCAGCTCAAGAGCTCCGCCTCGCCACCCTGAACCTCTCCACTGAGCCACGCGGCACGGATGCCCCGAATAGCGTCTCATGGTCGTCTTCTACCTCGGGCAACCGAGATCACCGGAGATGCTCCGACACCGTCCGGCCTCCCCCGAGCACGCTGAGCTACTCATCGACCTCGCCGTGAGCTCCTCTGCCGAACCCCTCTCTCCCCGTGCTCGATTTCACCGCGTAGTCGTCGCCTCTGTCGATTCCGAGAATCGTCGCCGCCGGCTGTGTCGCCGCCGTGGCTAGAGCTCACCCACGTCACGTCCGAGCACACCACCGTGCTCAGCACCATGCCAGGATCCCAAAACCCTAATCTATTGCTCCTGTTGTGCACCATGGCCACCGCTCGCGCCTCACCCGAACTCCGGCCGCCGCCATCGTCATGATTGATGTCGCCTCCGGCCACCCTAGCTCCTCCCGTTTGCTCTGTTAGATGCGCGCGAGCCTGGGCATCTCGTAGAGCCCCTCCGCCGCTCTTTTGGTCATCGGAGGGCGAATCCCGACGCTCTCCGCCGTCCCACAGCCTTGCCGGCGACGAGCCTCGGGTCAACTCCGCGAGTTTGACCGGGTTTGACCTCAGTTGACTCCCCGACTCCATGACAGGTGGGGCCCGTCCTCTAGTTAAATTAGTTTTAGTGCTAACTAAAACTAGTTAGGCTAATCACACTGCACGCTTGGGACCCACAGCTCGAGGTTTGACCTGACCGCCATGTTGACCGCCGCGTCATAGTGACGCAATCTTTGGCGCGATAATACCTTTTCTCGGATTTATTATAATTCAGGAAATTCCGAAAATGCTCTAAACTTCTAAAATTCATAGAAATTCAACCGTAACTCCAAATTAAATAATTTATATTAAAAAATTATCAGAAAAATCCAATCTGTCCATCTGTACCATTTTCATGCATGTTTGATCAAGTTAATCTCACTGAATAGGATGAATCATGATTAGGGTAATTTATGAACTAGCATTTAGAGTTGGAGTTTAACCTTGTTTGAATTCCACTTCAATTAACTTGGCTTATAGCTGCATTAGCTCAAAACACCAGCATATTGCCATGTCATTCTCATGCATCATATTGTTGCATCGCATTGATTGTGTTCTTTCTTGTTTGCCGGTGTTTGTCCCCTCTCAGTAGACGACGTTCCGACGTTTGTTCGATGACACCGATGAAGAACTATATTATCTTGAAGTGCCGAGCAAGCAAAACCCCTTGTTCATTCGATACAATCCCACTCTCTACGCTCCTGCTCTCTTTTACTGCATTAGGACAACAACGACTCATGTGTTACTTGCTGCGTAGCTGAACCCCTTTATCCTCTGCATGACCTGTCATTCCACGAAGAATTAGATGAAACCCACTAGCATGAGTAGGAGTTGTTTGAGCCTGATGTGCCTACTCATTCATGCTTGTTTGTCATGCCTGCTACTGCTTAGAGTTGAGTCAGGTCTGATTCATCGGGAATGAATTGGAGGTGTGTAAACATATCCTACTGTGTGAGCTAAGTGTGTGAACACGATTTGGTAAAGGTAGCGGTAGAGGCCATGTAGGAGTACATGGTGGGTTGTCTCATTGCAGCCGTCCTCAGGAACTGAGTTCTGTGTTTGTGATCCATGAACAGCTACTACCACGCATTGGAATGCTTAAGTGCCCCTCTCGACTTATTAATCAACTCGATCTCTGTCCAGGAGTTGCAACTAGTTTCTGGTGTTTGTAGGATATGTGTTGGGGGCCGTGCGTAGCGCTGACCCTAGGGGTGGGCTATGTTGCGGTAGATACACCGTGGCACGGTGTACCGGGCGCCTGTTTGGTGTCTCGGGAACCCTGCTCACATCGTTTGGGGCCGTGAGCGACACCCCGGCCAGATCTCCTTGCGGATGGAACCCGAATAGGCGATAAACCTGGACGAGAGACTTGTATGGTTAGTCAGGTCGTGGCCGACTCCCTCGCCAGGCTTCCGCTTGAAGGTTGCCGAGATACACGAGGTGTACATGGCGGTAAGTGGCGAGAGTGTGTGTTAAGAACTACACCCCTGCAGGGTTAATATGATCTATTCGAATAGCCGTGTCCGCGGAAAAGGACTTCCGGGTTGCCTATATCAGTTCATAGACAAGTGAAAGTGGATACTCTAAAATGCGCAAGATAAGCGTGAGTGCTATGGATGGCGTTCTCGTAGGGAGACGGGAGCGGGTCCATAGTGGTGTATTGATATGGTGAATATGTGGACTCGTGTGCGCCACCTCAAAAGAGTTACTTGCAGTCATAGTTCAGGATAGCCACCGAGTCAAAGCTGGCTTGCTGCAGTCAAACTCCACCACCCCCTTTGTTGATAATGATGCATATGTAGATAATTCTGATGTAAGTCTTGCTGAGTACAATTGTACTCACGTTTGCTTATTTTATGTTTTGCAGAGAGACTTTAGTCTCGCTAGTAGTTCCACGTGGACTTCGACGTTTACCTTGTTACCTCAGCTACGATCTTGTGCCCTCGGCAGGATCTGGTAGATAGTCAGGCTTCTCAGCCTTTTTCATTTTATAGATGTCTGTACTCAGACATGTTTAGCTTCCGCTTGTGCTTTGACTTGTATGCTCTGAGTGTTGGGTCATGAGACCCATGTTTGTAATATCTCGCTCCTCGGAGCCTAATGAGTAAATATTTGAGTCGTAGAGTTATGTTGTGATGCCATGTTGTATTTACACATATTGAGCATATTGTGTGTATGTTTGAAATGCTTGGTATGTGTGGGATCCGACAATCTAGTTGTTTATCCTTGGCAGCCTCTCATATGGGGAAATGTAGTCTCGTGCTTCTGAGCGATAGTAGTCCGCTACAGCCCGGTTCACCGGAGTCCTGCTAGCCCAGCACTACTGCTTGGACACTTGACTGGCGGCATGTGTTTCACTTCGTTCCTATGTCTATCCCTTCGGGGAAATGTCACGCGGTGATATTCGAGTCCTGCCTAGCCTGCTACAGCCGGGATACGGAGTCCTGTTAGCCTAGTGCTACAGCCCGAATTCATACGTTGATGACCGACATGCTCGATGTGATTCATGTATGCCTGTCCCCATGGGTTAGTGCCGCTTTGGGTTCACGACTAGCCATGTCGGCCCGGGTTCTTTGTCATATGGATGCTAGCGACACTATCACATACGTGAGCCAAAAGACGCAAACGGTCCCGGGCCATGGTAAGGCGACACCCGTGGGAATACCGTGCGTGAGGCCGCAAAGTGATATGAGGTGTTACCGGCTAGATCGATGTGACTTGGAATCGGGGTCCTGACAGGTATATCCTTCGTTGATCACGAGAGCTTATCATGGGCTAAGTTGGGACACCCCTGCAGGGTATAAACTTTCGAAAGCCATGCCTGAAGGAAATATGCCCTAGAGGCAATAATAAAGTTATTATTTATTTCCTTATATCATGATAAATGTTTATTATTCATGCTAGAATTGTATTAACCGGAAACATAATACATGTGTGAATACACAGACCTACAGAGTGTCACTAGTATGCCTCTACTTGACTAGCTCGTTAATCAAAGATGGTTATGTTTCCTAACCATGAACAAGGAGTTGTTATTTGATTAACGGGATCACATCATTGGTTGAATGATCTGATTGACATGACCCATTCCATTAGCATAGCACCTGATCGTATAGTTTGTTGCTAGTGCTTTTCTTCATGACTTATACATGTTCCTATGACTATGAGATTATGCAACTCCGTTTGCCCGAGGAACACTTTGGGTGCTACCAAACGTCAACGTAATCTGGGTGATTATAAAGGTACATTACAGGTGTCTCCGAAGGTACATGTTGGGTTGGCATATTTGAGATTAGGATTTGTCACTCCGATTGTCGGAGAGGTATCTCTGGGCCTCTCGGTAATGCACATCACATAAGCCTTGCAAGCATTGCAACTAAATGTGTTAGTTGTGAGATGATGTATTACGGAACGAGAAAAGAGACTTGCCAGTAACGAGATTGAACTAGGTATTGGATACCGACGATCGAATCTCGGGCAAGTAACATACCGATGACAAAGGGAACAACGTATGTTGTTATGCGGTCTGACCGATAAAGATCTTCGTAGAATATGTAGGAGCCAATATGGGCATCCAGGTCCCGCTATTGGTTATTGACCAGAGAGGTGTCTCGGTCATGTCTACATAGTTCTCGAACCCGTAGGGTCCGCACGCTTAACGTTTCGATGACAGTTATTATGAGTTTATATGATATTGATGTACCGAAGGTTGTTCGGAGTCCCGGATGAGATCGGGGACATGACGAGGAGTCTCGAAATGGTCGAGACGTAAAGATCGATATATTGGACGACTATATTCGGAGTTCGGAAAGGTTCCGAGTGATTCGGGTATTTTTCGGAGTACCGGGTAGTTAAGGGAGAAGTAATGGGCCTTGATGGGCTTTAGTGGGAAGAGGAAAAGGCTGCTGCGCCCCCTCCCTCTAGTCCGAATGGACTAGGGAAAGGGGCCGCCACCTTCCTCTCCTCCACTTCCTTCTCCTTCCTCCCCTACATGGAAGGATTCCTAGTTGGACTAGGAAGGGGAATCCTACTCGGTGGGAGTAGGACTCCCCTGGCGCGCCAAACATAGGGCCGGCCTCCTCCTCCTTGCTCCTTTATATCACGGGGGCAGGGGCACCCCATGACACACAAGTTGATCTACGGATCGTTCCTTAGCCGTGTCGGTGCCCCTTCCACCAAACTACACCTCGAATATACCGTTGCGGAGCTTAAGGCGAAGCCCTGCGCCGGTGGAACATCATCATCGTCCTGCGCCGTCGTCTTGATGAAACTCTCCCTCAACACTCGGCTGGATCGGAGTTCGAGGGACGTCATCGAGCTGAGCGTGTGCAGAACTCGGAGGTGCCGTCGTTCGGTACTTGGATCGGTTGGATCGGGAAGAAGTACGACTACTTCCTCTACGTTGCGTCAACGCTTCCGTTGCTGGTCTCACGAGTGCGTGAGACAACACTCTCATCTCGTTGCTATGCCATCACCATGATCTTGTGTGATCGTAGGAAATTTTTTGAAATTACTACGTTCCCCAACAGTGGCATCCGAGCCTGGTTTTATGCGTTGATGTCATGTGCACGAGTAGAACACAAGTGAGTTGTGGGCGATACAAGTCATACTGCCTACCAGCATGTCATACTTTGGTTCAGCGGTATTGTGAGATGAAGCGGCCCGGACCGACATTACGCGTGACGCTTCGCGAGACTGGTTTCACCGCTCCGAGCACTCGTTGCTTAAAGGTGACCGGCGGTGTCTGTCTCTCTCACTTTAGTTGAATCGAGTGTGGCTCGCCCGGTCCTTGAGAAGGTTAAACGGAGTCTATTTGACGAAGTATCGTTGTGGTTTTGATGCGTAGGTAAGAACGGTTCTTGCTCAGCCCGTAGCAGCCACGTAAAACTTGCAACAACAAAGTAGAGGACGTCTAACTTGTTTTTGCAGGGCATGTTGTGATGTGATATGGTCAAGGCGTGATGCTATATTTTATTGTATGAGATGATCATGTTTTGTAACCGAGTTATCGGCAATGGCAGGAGCCATATGGTTGTCGCTTTATTGTATGAAATGCAACGCCATGTAATTGCTTTACTTTATCACTAAGCAGTAGCGATAGTCGTAGAAGCAATAGTTGGCGAGGCGACAACGATGCTACGATGGAGATCAAGGTGTCGCGCCGGTGGCGATGGTGATCATGACGGTGCTTGGAGATGGAGATCACAAGCACAAGATGATGATGACCATATCATATCACTTATATTGATTGCATGTGATGTTTATCCTTTATGCATCTTATCTTGCTTTGATTGACGGTAGCATTATAAGATGATCTCTCACTAAAATTATCAAGAAGTGTTCTCCCGAGTATGCACCGTTGCGAAAGTTCTTCGTCTTGAGACACCACGTGATGATCGGGTGTGATAGGCTCTACGTTCAAATACAACGGTGCAAAACAGTTGCGCACGCGAATACTCAGGTTATACTTGACGAGCTATGCATATAAGATATGACCTCGGAACACGGAGACCGAAGGTCGGCGTGAATCATATAGTAGATATGATCAACATATTGATGTTCACCATTGAAACTACTCCATCTCACGTGATGATCGGACATGGTTTAGTTGATTTGGATCACGTAATCACTTAGATGACTAGAGAGATGTCTATCTAAGTGGGAGTTCTTAAGTAATATGATTAATTGAACTTTAATTTATCATGAACTTAGTCCTGGTAGTATTTTGCAAATTATGTTGTAGATCAATAGCTCGCGTTGTTGCTTCCCTATGTTTTCATATGTGTTCCTAGAGAAATTGTATTGAAAAATGTTAGTAGCAATGATGCGGATTGGATCCGTGATCTGAGGTTTATCCTCATTGCTGCATGAAGAATTATGTCCTTAATGCACGCTAGGTGACAGACCTATTGCAGGAGCAGATGCGAGGCGTTATGAGCGTTTGGCTAGCTCAATATGAGCGATCTGACGTTATGAGCGTTTGGCTAGCTCAATATGATGACTACTTGATAGTTTAGTGCACCATGCTTAACGGCTTAGAATCGGGACTTCAAAGGCGTTTTGAGCGTCATGGACCATATGAGATGTTCCAGGAATTGAAGTTAATATTTCAAGCAAATACCGAGTTGAGAGAAATGAAGTCTCCAACAAGTTCTATAGCTAAAAGATGGAGGAGAATCGCTCAACTAGTGAGCATGTGCTCAGATTGTCTCGAGTACTTCAATCGCTTGAATCAAGTGGGAGTTAATCTTCCAGATAAGATAGTGATTGACAGAATTCTCTAGTCACCATCACTAAGTTAGTAGAACTTCGTGATGAACTATAGTATGCAAGGGATGACGAAAAGATTCTCGAGCTCTTGGCGATGCTAAAATCGTGAAGGTAGAAATCAAGAAAAAACATCAAGTGTTGATGGTTGACAAGACCACTAGTCTCAAGGAAAATGGCAAAGGGAAGAAGGGAACTTCAAAAGGAACGGCAAGCAAGTTGCTGCTCGAGTGAAGAAGCCCAAGTCTAGACCTAAGCACGAGACTGAGTACTTTTGCTGCAATGGAACTGGTCCTTTGGAAGCGAACTACCCTGAATATTTGGTGGATAAGAAGGATGGCAAAGTGAACAAGGTTATATTTGATATACAGGTTATTGATGTGTGCCTTACTAGTGTTTATAGTGGCCCCTGAGTATTTGATACTGTTCGGTTGCTAAGATTAGTAACTTCAAACAGGAGTTACAGAATAAGCAGAGACTAGTTGAAGGGAAGTGACGATGAGTGTTGGAAGTAGTTCCAAGATTGATATGATCATCATCACACACTCCCTATACTTTCGGGATTAGTGTGGAACCTAAATAAGTGTTATTTGGTGTTGAGCATAAATATGATTTGATCATGTTTATTGCAATACGGTTATTCATTTAAGTAAGAGAATAAATTGTTGTTCTGTTTACATGAATAAAACCTTATATGGTTACACACCCAATGAAAATGGTTCATTGGATCTCGATCATAGTGATACACATATTCATAATATTGAAACCAAAAGATGCAAAGTTAATAATGATAGTGCAACTTATTTGTGGCACTTGCCGTTTAGGTCATATTGGTGTAAAGCGCATGAAGAAAACTCCATCTTGATGGACTTTTGGAATCACTTGATTATGAATCATTTGATGCTTGCGAACCGTGCCTTTTGGGCAAGATGACTAAAACTCCGTTCTCGGAACAATGGAACAAGCTACTGACTTATTGGAAATAATACATACCGATGTATGCGATCCAATGAGTGTTGATGCTCGTGGCAAGTATCGTTATTTTCGACCTTCACAAGATGATTTGAGCAGATATGGGTATATCTACTTGATGAAACATAAGTCTGAAAAGTTGAAAGGTTCAAAGAATTTCAGAGTGAAGTGGAAAATCATCGTAACAAGAAAATAAAGTTTCTGCGATCTGATCGTGGAGATGAATATTTGAGTTCTGAGTTTGGTCTTCAATGAAAACAATGTGGAATAGTTTCACAGCTCACGCCACCGGAACACCACAACGTTATGGTGTGTCCGAACGTCAGAACCGTACTTTATTATGATATGGTGCGATCTATGATGTATCTTACCGATTTACCACTATCGTTTTGGGGTTATGCATTAGAGACAGCTGCATTCACGTTTAATAGGGCAACCATCTAAATCCGTTGAGATGACACCGTATGAACTATGGTTTAGCGATAAACCTAAGCTGTCGTTTCTTAAAGTTTGGAGTTGTGATGCTTATGTGAAAAGGTTTTCACCGATAAGCTCGAACCCAAATCGGAGAAGTGCGTCTTCATAGAATACCCAAAAGAAAATGTTGGGTACACCTTCTATCACAGATCCGAAGGCAAGTTTTTGCTAAGATGGATCCTTTCTAGAGAAGAAGTTTCTCTCGAAAGAAGTGAGTGGGAGGAAAGTAGAACTTGATGAGGTAATTGTACCTTCTCCTTATTGGAAAGTAGTTCATCACAAAAATCAGTTCGATGATTCCTACACCAATTAGTGAGGAAGTTAATGATGATGATCATGAAACTTCAGATCAAGTTGCTACCAAACCTCGTGGGTCTTCGAGAGTAAGATCCGCACAGAGTGGTACGGTAATCCTATTCTAAAAGTCATGTTACTAGACCATGATGAACCTACGAACTATGAGGAAGCGATGATGAGCCCAGATTCATGAAATGGTTTGAGACCATGAAATCTGAGATGGGATCCATGTATGAGAACAAAGTATGGACTTTGGTTGACTTGCCCGATGATCGGCAAGCCATTGAGAATAAATGGATCTTCAAGAGGAAGGCGGACACCGATAGTAGTGTTACTATCTACAAAGCTCGACTTGTCGCAAAAGGTTTTGACAAGTTCAAGGTGTTGACTACAATGAGATTTTCTCAATTGTAGCGATGCTTAAGTCTGTCGAATCATGTTAGCAATTGCCACATTTTATGAAATCTGGCAAATGGATGTCAAAACTACATTCTTTAATGGATTTATTAAAGAAGAGTTGTATATGATGCAACCAGAAGGTTTTGTCAATCCTAAAGGAGCTAACAAAATGTGCAAGCTCCAGCGATCCATCTATGGACTGGTGCAAGCATCTCGGAGTTGGAATAAACGCTTTGATAGTGTGATCAAAGCATATGGTTTTATCTGAGACTTTTGGAGAAGCCTGTATTTACAAGAAAGTGAGTGGGAGCACTACAGCATTTCGATAAGTATATGTGAATGACATATTGTTGATCGAAATAATGTAGAATTATTCTGCAAAGCATAAAGGAGTATTTGAAAGGAGTTTTTCAAAGAAGGACCTCGGTGAAGCTGCTTATATTGAGCATCAAGATCTATAGAGATAGATCAAAGGCGCTTGATAAGTTTTTCAATGAATACATACCTTGACAAGATTTTGAAGTAGTTCAAAATGGAACAGTCAAAGAAAGAGTTCTTGCCTGTGTTACAAGGTGTGAGATTGAGTAAGACTCAAAACCCGACCACGGCAGAAGATAGAAAGAGAATGAAAGTCATTCCTATGCATCAGCCATAGGTTCTATAAAGTATGTCATGCTGTGTACCAGATCTATTGCATACCCTACCACTAAGATTGGCAAGGGGTGCAATAGAGATCTAGGAGTAGATCAATGGACAGCGGTCAAAATTATCCTTAGTAGAATAAGGATATGTTTCTCGATTATGGAAGTGAAAAAGTTAGTAAGTAAAAGGTTACGTCGATGCAAGTTTTAACACTAATCTAGATGACTCTGAGTCTCAATCTAGATACATATTGAAAGTGGGAGCAATTAGCTAGAGTAGCTCCGTGCAGAGCATTGTAGACATAGAAATTTGCAAAATACTTACGGCTCTGAATGTGACAGACCCGTTGACTAAAATTATCTCACAAGCAAAACATGATCACACCTTAGTACTCTTTGGGTGTTAATCACATAGCGATGTGAACTAGATTACTGACTCTAGTAAACCCTTTGGGTGTTGGTCACATGTCGATGTGAACTATGGGTGTTAATCACATATAGATGTGAACTATTGATGTTAAATCACATGGCGATGTGAACTAGATTATTGACTCTAGTGCAAGTGGGAGACTGAAGGAAATATGCCCTAGAGGCAATAATAAAGTTATTATTTATTTCCTTATATCATGATAAATGTTTATTATTCATGCTAGAATTGTATTAACGGAAACATAATACATGTGTGAATACATAGAACCTACAGAGTGTCACTAGTATGCCTCTACTTGACTAGCTCGTTAATCAAAGATGGTTATGTTTCCTAACCATGAACAAGGAGTTGTTATTTGATTAACGGGATCACATCATTGGTTGAATGATCTGATTGACATGACCCATTCCATTAGCATAGCACCTGATCGTATAGTTTGTTGCTAGTGCTTTTCTTCATGACTTATACATGTTCCTATGACTATGAGATTATGCAACTCCTGTTTGCCGAGGAACACTTTGGGTGCTACCAAGCGTCACAACGTAATCTGGGTGATTATAAAGGTACATTACAGGTGTCTCCAAGGTACATGTTGGGTTGGCATATTTGAGATTAGGATTTGTCACTCCGATTGTCGGAGAGGTATCTCTGGGCCCTCTCGGTAATGCACATCACATAAGCCTTGCAAGCATTGCAACTAAATGTGTTAGTTGTGAGATGATGTATTACGGAACGAGAAAAGAGACTTGCCAATGCGAGATTGAACTAGGTATTGGATACCGACGATCGAATCTCGGGCAAGTAACATACCGATGACAAAGCGTATGTTGTTATGCGGTCTGACCGATAAAGATCTTCGTAGAATATGTAGGAGCCAATATGGGCATCCAGGTCCCGCTATTGGTTATTGACCAGAGAGGTGTCTCGGTCATGTCTACATAGTTCTCGAACCCGTAGGGTCCGCACGCTTAACGTTCGATGATGCTTATTATGAGTTTATATGATATTGATGTACCGAAGGTTGTTCGGAGTCCCGGATGAGATCGGGGACATGACGAGGAGTCTCGAAATGGTCGAGACGTAAAGATCGATATATTGGACGACTATATTCGGAGTTCGGAAAGGTTCCGAGTGATTCGGGTATTTTTCGGAGTACCGGGTAGTTACGGGAGAAGTAATGGGCCTTGATGGGCTTTAGTGGGAAGAGGAAAAAGGCTGCTGCGCCCCCCCTCCCCTCTAGTCCGAATTGGACTAGGGAAAGGGGCCGCCACCTTCCTACTCCTCCACTTCCTTCTCCTTCCTCCCCTACATGGAAGGATTCCTAGTTGGACTAGGAAAGGGAATCCTACTCCGGTGGGAGTAGGACTCCCCTGGCGGCGCCAAACATAGGGCGGCCTCCTCCTCCCTTGCTCCTTTATATCTGGGGCAGGGGCACCCCATGACACACAAGTTGATCTACGGATCGTTCCTTAGCCGTGTCGGTGCCCCTTCCACCAAACTACACCTCGAATATACCGTTGCGGAGCTTAGGCGAAGCCCTGCGCCGTGGAACATCATCATCGTCACCACGCCGTCGTCTGATGAAACTCTCCTCAACACTCGGCTGGATCGGAGTTCGAGGGACGTCATCGAGCTGAACGTGTGCAGAACTCGGAGGTGCCGTACGTTCGGTACTTGGATCGGTTGGATCGGGAAGAAGTACGACTACTTCCTCTACGTTGCGTCAACGCTTCCGTTGCTGGTCTACGAGGGTACGTAGACAACACTCTCATCTCGTTGCTATGCCATCACCATGATCTTGTGTGATCGTAGGAAATTTTTTGAAATTACTACGTTCCCCAACAATGCCCGCGGTTATGGGCAGATGGGAATTTGTTAATGTCCGGTTGTAGATAACTTGACACCAGATCCGAATTAAAACGCATCAACCGTGTGTGTAGCCGTGATGGTCTCTTTTCGGCGGAGTCCGGGAAGTGAACACGGTTTTGGGTTATGTTTGACGTAAGTGGAGTTCAGGATCACTTCTTGATCATTGCTAGCTTCACGACCGTTCCTTTTGCTCTCTTCTCGCTCTTATTTGCGTATGTTAGCCACCATATATGCTTAGTCGCTGCTGCAACCTCACCACTTTACCCCTTCCTTTCCCATTATGCTTTGCTAGTATTGATACCCATGGTAATGGGATTGCTGAGTCTTCGTGGCTCACAGATTACTACAACAACAGTTGCAGTTACAGGTTTATGTGATGATCATGACACGAGAGCGATGTTTGCTTGTCTTGGAGTTCTTCTTCTGCTTCTTCTTCGATCAGGGGATAGGTTCCAGGTCGGCAGCCTGGGCTAGCAGGGTGGATGTCGTTTGAGTTTCTGTTTGTGTTTCATCCATAGTCAGAGGATGCTCTTATGTATGATGATGTTGTATTCGTGTGGCATTGTATGCCTTATGTATGTATCCCTCTCTATTATGTAATGTTGATGTAATGATATCCACCTTGCAAAAGTGTTTCAATATGCGATTCTATCCTTGGTGGGACCTTCGAGTCTCTTTAGGATAGTATCGCATATTGGCCGTGACATTAGGGACCCGTAAAAACCTCTCGAACAGCTTGTGATGTTGAGTGGTTATGCCACCATTTTGCAGGATGTCTCAAATCTTTTTGAGCATTTACAGCCGTTATCTGTCGAGTCATCCGGGTCTCTAAATATCGATGCATTTGCAAATCCTTTCCTCCGTTCGATGTCCTTTTGGTGAATAAGCACACTAATCGGTAAGTTGAGGTACTTGTTGCCTCGGCGTGATGTTGGGCTATTATTATGACCCTAGGTGTTTAAAGTCACCTAGTTTTAGCAATGCTTTTGTATCGTGTGATGATTGGCCATTATTCTTGAAAGCATCCGTGATGTTATTAGTTAGTAGGCATTCTCCCTGGGTTTCGAACCGAGATTCATCCTACCTCATGTTGTTAGTAATTGCTAGCTCCCTTAGGCTATTAGTAACCTTTGCGATAGTCCTCGAGGTCCGTGGTATTTCCTTCTTCCAAAACATGAACTAGTTATGGCGAATTCTTTTGAACCAAAAGATCACAACAGTGCTCTTGAGGTACTCCATTCATATTGGACTTGCCATCCTACCTTCTCTGCATGGGTTATCCGGAAAATGTTGAGCTTTGTTGATATACTAATCCATGCCTCCACAACTCGAAAAGTTATTGTTCCTCGAGTTGTCCCTCCTTAGTTTATTGATCCCGTCTATCGGTTGATAGTCAGGGAGTAGTGTTCCGTCCTCATCGATGCCCATTTTTCTTGTGGTCCGTCAAGCCATTCTATTTCGGGATGACTGGAGAAAAACTCCATACCTCATCCATTTCTAGGAATTGGGTCAAAGTAGTTGTATCCCGATCAAAATGCCAATTCAGCTTTGTTCGTTCTACCCGATTACCCCTTTATGTCTTGTCATGAGATTTGCCCAACTCCATGAATTCTTGGATAGTGATACTTCTCGCCATCATTATTCATTCCTCGTTTGAGTTGTTGTAGAAATGCCGACAAGTGAAGTGTGATGTGTGAAATCGATACTCCTAGCAACCTCGTTGCTTGGTAGTAAATGGACAATACTCTCATTCTTAGCGTGTTGGTTATTGAATCATCATCCTAAGATTATCGTGCTACCTAGTCCTTATTTCTGGTCCCACTTGATTGATGAGTTAGGATGTTCAAGTCCTCGCTCATTTGATCATATCGTCTTGCCTCAAAAGCAAGATTGTTCTCGAGCCTAGTAACATACCGGTGGTTGTGATGTTCAAAATCTTTTGGAAGTTTACCAGGTTGTCACGACCACTATGTTGAGTTGTGATCATGTTGGTTATCCTCTAAACCACCCTTTCTCCAAGAATCTGTGGGATATCCCGAGCTAGTTGGTTAAGCTGACAACAACTTGGAGAGTTGGAAGATAAAAGCTTGCCTATTAGTTCATTCAAAGGATATTCTTGCGTGGTGTGTTGAAGAAAGATGATATCTTCATGAATGATCCCGTGATCAGTTGTTGAACCTATTGTCTTATCAAACTTTGACTTGAGTATGGGCTATTATTAAGTCAAATCAAATGGTTGATCCTCGAGCAACCCATTACATATTTTGGTCGACCATTGCTATCACCGTGTTCACATGATGGTGGAAGTCGTTATATGGAAATCGATGAGTTTTGTTGAGCCCATCAGCCATTTGTCTCCCCAGTCATGTTGAACATCAACCTAGTTGGAAATTTGTGTAAGCATTTCTTTGTTTTTCATGAAGCATATGTTTGGATGAAATAGTGACTTCCTCTAATTCATGTGCATCGATGCAAGTTGCGTGAATTGAGTTTTTTGTTTCCTGGAAGTCCCAAGTTAGTCATGCCGTGCGAAGTGCCCTATGGTTTGATAGTTTGGCCCTCCTCCATATGTTTCCTAGCAACCCACGATTGATTTGTTCAAGGAAAAGTTCCTTCTTAAGACCGCGTTATGGACTTGATATCCCGATGATGGTTCCCCACGAACTTCGGTAGTGTTTTGTTGTAAGACTACCATGTGGTCATGCTTTCGGACACGTGTTCACATTGGGCAGAACCAGCTCATGTTTTGGAGCTTACTACCATAGTCTATCTCAAATCTAACATCATCTAAATCGTTTGTTTGCAACCTTTCCTTTAGACATGCTGGTGGTATCCTATCCCTCGGATCTGAATCTCCTGAATATGATGATTGGAACATTCAACAGTTGCATTTGTTCCCAGCTTGCATCCTTGTGCCATTTCACTATGTTGCCTTCTTAGTAATTCTTGTCGGGTTCATCTTGAAAGGTGGACTTAAACCCCCTCCACCTCAATGATAAGCAAAATCATCCATTGGTTGTCTTCAACAAGGTAGTCCAATCATCCATTCTAGTCGAGTATGTCATTCTTCGAACTCCTTCAATGATCGATTGTGATTGCTTTAGGCTGGTATAAAGAGTTCCAACGTTCCATGGATCAAAAGTAATTCTTTTGCCACTTAGGGAATAGTTTTGGTCACCTTTCCTAAGGTGCGTTATGGAATCATGGCAATCATCTCCTTGTTACTTTGAAACCATGCACCATCCTATTAAGCATGGAATGGTTGCCTCCAATTTGAACCTTGTTCCATTTCTTTACCATCCTTCTTAATGTCTTTGGTGTCTCAACTCAAGATTTTCTTCTCTCCTCCAGAACGATCTTGAGTTTCGATCTTCAAGAGGATTAAATCCTGTGGGTTTCCCCTCTTTCTTGTGGGTTGAGTGAAGATCTAAAGCAAACGTTAAGACCAAGATGAAATGAATCAACATCTTGAAAGGGCAAATGGATCATGGAATTGTGATAGTTTTGTGACTCCCTTTTTCTCTTACCTCCGTCTTGAATCTCGGGGGATTCTTGTTTAGTGGGAGTTGTCACCCCTAGAGCTTGCTTGTAACTAGTGGCATTGCATCCATGCATCATGTTTAATTTCATGAAATTTAAAATGGGGATGACCAAGCCCTAGCACCAAAGCAATTCAAATAGGTTCAACTAAAAAATTTTCAATGAACCCAAATGGCCTTCAAAATGTTCACCATTTTTGGAAAATGCTAAAACGTAACGGAGATGTTGCACATTTTTCCATGACATTTGTATTTTGAATTAAATCATATAGTATTTGCATTTGGGCATTTAATGCTAATAAATAGTTTAAATGTTCAAATAATCATAAACTAAATGTTTGTTGTTGGAAATATTCCAAACAGTGACATTGACCAGTTTCATGAATTTGGAAATGCCCTAGCATTTTATTAAAGCCAAACATAATTACAGAAAATGAAAATGGAAATAAAAGAAGAGAGAAAACCTTGGGCCCTTGCTGGCGGGCCACGGCGGCCGGTGGCCACCATCAGGCCACCACCGCCTCCTTTGGCCCCTTCCTCCTCGCCCGGGAGGATGGCGCGTGGCCCGCTACCCGGCCAGCGCCACCTCCCTTGCCCTCCCGTCTCAGGCGCCTCCCGATGCCACCCCCCCCGCCCCCTCGTCCCTCCTCCTCTCCTGTCCTCCCCTCCTCTTTCCTCTCCCGGGCCCACAGGCACCCGGCCCACCCCCCCTCCCCTTCTTCCCGACCAGCTCAAGCTCCCCTCGCCACCCCGAACCTCTCCATTGAGCCACGCGGCCGGATGCCCAATAGCGTCTCCGGTCGTCTTCTACCCGAACAAGAGATCACGGAGATCTCCGACCCTCGGCCTCCCACCGCTGAGCTACTCATCGACCTCCGTGAGCTCCTTGCGCCCTCTCTCCCGTGCCGATTTCGTAGAAGCCCTCCGGATTAAAAAATTCGCGCCCGGAAATTGCCCGGGCCGAAGCTCACCCGTCACGTCAGCACCACCGTGCTCAGCACCATGAGGATCCCAAACCCTAATCTATTCTCTGTTGACCATGGCCCTTCGCGCCTCACGAACTCGGCCCCGCCATCGTCATGATTGATGTGCCTCGGCCTAGCTCTCCGTTTTTTCCTTTAGATGGGAGCCGGCATCCGTGACCCCTCCGCCCTCTTTTGGTCCCGGGCCGAATCGGCCTCCGCCGTCCCCGGCCTTGCCGACCTCGGGTCCTCCGGTTTGCCGGTTTTGATTTGCCCCCGACTCCATGGGGTGGGCCTCCTCTAGTTAAATTGTTTTAGTGCTAACTAAAACTAGTTGGCTAATCACCGCCCGGACCCACATCGAGGTTTGACTGGACAGCCGTTGACGGCGGCGTCATAGTGGCCTTGGCCTTGATAATACCTTTTGGATTTATTATAATTGGAAATTCGAAAATGCTTAAACTTCTAAAATTCATAGAAATTCAACGTAATCCAAATTAAATAATTTATATTAAAAATTATCAAAAAATCCAATCGTCCATCTGCCATTTTCATGCATGTTTGATCAAGTTAATCTCCTTTGAATAGGATGAATCATGATTAGGGTAATTTATGAACTAGCATTTAGAGTTGGAGTTTAACCTTGTTTGAATTCCCTTCAATTAACTTGGCTTATAGCTGCATTAGCTCAAAACACCCATATTGCCATGTCATTCTCATGCATCATATTGTTGCATCGCATTGATTGTGTTCTTTCTTGTTTGCGGTGTTTGTCCCCTCTCGTGAGCGGCGTTCCCGTTTGTTCGATGACACCGATGAAGAACTATATTATCTTAAATGCCGGGAAGCAAAACCCTTGTTCATTCGATACAATCCTCTCTAGCTCCTGCTCTCTTTTTGCATTGGACAACAACGACTCATGTGTTACTTGCTCGGTAGCTGAACCCTTTATCCTCTGCATGACCTGTCATTCCAGAATTAGATGAAACCCACTAGCATGAGTAGGAGTTGTTTGAGCCCTGATGTGCCTACTCATTCATGCTTGTTTGTTCCTGCTACTGCTTAGAGTTGAGTCGGTCTGATTCATGGAATGAATTGGAGGTGTGTAACATATCCTCTTGTGTGAGCTAAGTGTGGAACACGATTTGGTAAAGGTAGCGGTAGAGGCCATGTAGGAGTACATGGTGGGTTGTCTCATTCAGCCGTCCTCGGGCTGAGTTCGTGTTTGTGATCCATGAAACAGTACTACCACGCATTGGAATGTTAAGTGCCCCTCTCGACATTAATCCTGATCCTCCGGGTTGCAACTAGTTTGTGGTGTTTGTAGGATATGTGTTGGGGGCGTGGTGGCCGATAGGGGTGGGCTATGTTGCGGTAGATACCCGTGTGGTGTGCAGGCGCCCCGGGTGTCTGGGAACCCTGCTCAATCGTTTGGGGCCGTGGCGACACCCGGCCAGATCTCCTTGCGGATGGAACCCGTAGGCGATAAACCGGGCGAGGGACTTGTATGGTTAGTCGGTTGGCCGACTCCCTCTGACTTCGCGAAGGTTGCCGGATACGAGGTGTCATGGCGGTAAGTGGGAGTGTGTGTTAAGAACTACACCTGCGGGGTTAATATGATCTAGAATAGCGGTGTCAGGGAAAAGGACTTGGGGTTATCAGTTCATAGACAAGTGAAAGTGGATACTCTAAAATCAAAATAAGCGTGAGTGCTATGGATGGGGTTCTCGTGGGAGGGGGGCGGGTCCATAGTGGTGTATTGATATGGTGAATATGTGGACCGTTGCCCCTCAAAGAGTTACTTGCGGTCATAGTTCGGGATAGCCCGATCAAAGCTGGCTTCTGCGTCAAACTCCACCCCCTTTGTTGATAATGATGCATTGTAGATAATTGATGTAAGTCTTGCTGAGTACAATTGTACTCACGTTTGCTTATTTTATGTTTTGGGGAGACTTTGTCCGCTAGTAGTTCAGTGGACTTGACGTTTACCTTGTTACCTCATGATCTTGTGCCCTCGGGGTCGGTAGATAGTCGGGGCTTCTCGGCCTTTTTCATTTTATAGATGTCGTACTCAGCATGTTTAGCTTCCTTGTGCTTTGACGATGCTCGGTGTTGGGTCATGGACCCATGTTTGTAATATCTGCTCCTCGGGCCTAATGATAAATATTTGATCTAGGTTATGTTGTGATGCCATGTTGTATTTACACATATTGAGCATATTGTGTATGTTTGAAATGCTTGGTATGTGGGGATCCGACAATCTAGTTGTTTATCCTAGCCTCCATTGAAATGTAGTCTTGCTTCTGCGATAGTGTCCCTTCGCCGGTTCAAGTCACCCGCACTAGTCTTGGACATGTCGGCATGTGTTTCCCCGTTCCTATTAATCCCGGGAAATGTGGGGTATTGGGCCCCTTATGCTACAGCCGGGATCGGTCCGAGCCTAGTGCTGCCAATTCATCGTTGATGACCACATGCTGATGTGATTCATGTATGCCCCCCATGGGTTGTCGCTTTGGGTTCCGACTACCATTGGCCGGGTTCTTTGTCATATGGATTGGGCGACACTATCACATCTAGCAAAGGCAAACGGTCCCGGGCCATGGTAAGGCGCAGTGGAATCGTGTGGGCAAAAGTGATATGGTTTCGGCTAGATCGATGTGACTTGGAATGGGGTCGCAGGTTAATCCCGTTGATCCCGAGAGCTTATCATGGGCTAAGTTGGACACCTCGGGGTATAAACTTTTGGCCATGCACGAAAAATATGCCCTAGAGGCAATAATAAAGTTATTATTTATTTCCTTATATCATGATAAATGTTTATTATTCATGCTAGAATTGTATTAAGGAAACATAATACATGTGGAATACAAAACCTACAGTGTCACTAGTATGCCTCTACTTGACTAGCTCGTTAATCAAAGATGGTTATGTTTCCTAACCATGAACAAGGAGTTGTTATTTGATTAACGGGATCACATCATTGGTTGAATGATCGATTGACATGACCCATTCCATTAGCCATGATCGTATAGTTTTTTAGTGCTTTTCTTCATGACTTATACATGTTCCTATGACTATGAGATTATAACTCCGTTTGCCGAGGAACACTTTGGTGCTACCAAACGTCCCGTAATGGGGATTATAAAGGTACATTACAGGTGTCTCCAAGGTACATGTTGGGTTGGTATTTGAGATTAGGATTTGTCACTCCGATTGTGGAGAGGTATCTCTGGGCCCTCTTAATGCAATCAAAAGCCTTGCAAGCATTGCAACTAAATGTGTTAGTTGTGAGATGATGTATTACGGGCGAGAAAAGAACTTGCGATAGATTGAACTAGGTATTGGATACCGGATCGAATCTCGGGCAGTAACATACCGATGACAAAGGAACAAGTATGTTGTTATGCGGTTGACCGATAAAGATCCGTAGAATATGTAGGACCAATATGGGCATCCAGGTCCGCTATTGGTTATTGACCAGGAAGGTGTCTCGGTCATGTCTACATAGTTCTCGAACCCGTGTCCTTGAACAACGTTTGATGGCGGTTATTATGAGTTTATATATTTGATGTACGAAGGTTGTTGGTCGGATGAGATCGGGGACATGCGAGTCTCGAAATGGTCGAGACGTAAAGATCGATATATTGGCGACTATATTTGGAGTTCGGAAGGTTCCAGTGATTGGGTATTTTTGGATCGGGGGTTCGGGAGATAATGGGCCTTGATGGGCTTTAGTGGGAAGAGGAAAAGGCCTCCCCCTCTTGTCCTGGACTGGGAAGGGGGGCCACCTTTCCTCTCCTCCTTCCTTCTTCCTCCCCATGGAAGGATTCCTAGTTGGACTAGGAAGGGAATCCTACTCCCGGTGGGAGTAGGACTCCCCTGGCCAAACTAGGGCGGCCTCCCCCCCTTGCTCCTTTATTCACGGGGCAGGGGCCCCATGACACACAAGTTGATCTCGGATCGTTCCTTAGCGTGTCGGTGCCCCCTTCCACCAAACACCCTCGAATATACGTTCGGAGCTTAAGTGAAACCCTGCGGTGGAACATCATCATCGTCCCCGCCGTCGTCTGTGAAACTCTCCCTCAACCTTTCGGCTGGATCGGGTTAGGGCGTCATCGAGCTGAGCGTGTGCAGAACCGGAGGTGCCTCGTTCGGTCTTGGATCGGTTGGATCGGGAAGAAATCGCTACTTCCTCGTTGCGTCCTTCCCGTTCTTGGTCTACAGTGCGTGAAAACACTCTCATCCGTTGCTATGCCATCACCATGGTCTTGGTGATCGTGGAAATTTTTGAAATTACTCGTTCCCCACGTGGCATCGAGCCTGGTTTATCGTTGATGTCATTGCGGTAGAACACAAGTGAGTTGTGGGCGATACAAGTCATCCCTACCGCATGTCATACTTTGGTTGGGTATTGTGAGATGAAGCGGCCCGGACCGACATTCGCGTCCTTCGAGACTGGTTTCACCGCTCCACTTTCGTTGCTTAAAGGTGACGGCGGGTGTTGTCTCTCTCACTTTAGTTGAAAGTGTGCTCGCGGTCCTTGAGAAGGTTAAAGCGGGTCTATTTGTGTTCGTTGTGGTTTTGATCGTGGTAAACGGTTCTTGCTCAGCCCGTAGCAGCCCGTAAAACTTGCAACAACAAAGTAGAGGCGTCTAACTTGTTTTGCAGGGCATGTTGTGATGTGATATGGTCAAGGCGTGATGCTATATTTTATTGTATGAGATGATCATGTTTTGTAACGAGTTATCGACTGGCGAGATATGGTTGTCGCTTTATTGTATGAAATGCAAGCGCCATGTAATTGCTTTACTTTATCACTAAGCAGTAGCGATATCGTAGAAGCAATAGTTGGCGAGGCGACAACGATGCTCGATGGAGATCAAGGTGTGGCGCCGGTGGCGATGGTGATCATGGGTGTTGGGATGGAATCACAAGCACAAGATGATGATGACCATATCATATCACTTATATTGATTGCATGTGATGTTTATCCTTTATGCATCTTATCTTGCTTTGATTGGGGTAGCATTATAAGATGATCTCTCACTAAAATTATCAAGTGTTCTCCGGTATGCACCGTTCGAAAGTTCTTGTCTGAGACACCACGTGATGATGGTGTGATAGGCTCTACGTTCAAATACAGCGGGTGCAAAACAGTTCGCCAGGAATACTCAGGTTATACTTGGCGAGCTATGCATATAAGATATGACCTCGGAACACGGAGCCGAAGGTCGGCGTGAATCATAAGTAGATATGATCAACATATTGATGTTCACCATTGAAACTACTCCATCTCCGTGATGCGGACATGGTTTAGTTGATTTGGATCATAATCACTTAGATGACTAGAGAATGTCTATCTAAGTGGGAGTTCTTAAGTAATATGATTAATTGAACTTTAATTTATCATGAACTTAGTCTGGTATTTTTAAATTATTTGTAGATCAATAGCTCGGTTGTTGCTTCCCTTGTTTTATTGTGTTCCTAGAAAATTGTATTGAAAAATGTTAGTAGCAATGATCGGATTGGATCCGTGATCGAGTTTATCCTCATTTCGAAAATTATGTCCTTAATGCACGCGGTGACAGACCTATTGCGGGCGAGGGGCGTTATGAGCGTTTGGCTAGCTCAATATGACGACGTTATGGCGTTTGGCTAGCTCAATATGAACTACTTGATAGTTTAGTGCACCTTACGAATCGGGACTTCAAAGGCGTTTTGAGCGTCATGGACCATATGAGATGTTCAGGTTGAAGTTAATATTTCAAGCAAATACCGGTTGAGGAAATGAAGTCTCCAACAAGTTCTATAGCTAAAAGATGGAGAGAATCGCTCAACTAGTGAGCATGTGCTCAGATTTGCAGTACTTCAATCGCTTGAATCAAGTGGGAGTTAATCTTCCGGATAAGATAGTGATTGACAAATTCTCTAGTCACCATCACTAAGTTAGTAGAACCGTGATGAACTATAGTATCAAGGGATGACGAAAAGTTCTGAGCTCTTGCGATGCTAAAATCGGAAGGTAGAAATCAAAAAAAACATCAAGTGTTGATGGTTGACAAGACCACTAGTCTCAAGGAAAATGGCAAGGGAAGAAGGGAACTTCAAAAGGAGCGGCAAGCAAGTTGCTGCTCGGTGAAGAAGCCCAATCTAGACCTAAGCCGAGGTAAATACTTTTCTGCAATGGAACTGGTCCTTTGGGGAACTACCCCGAATATTTGGTGGATAAGAAGGATGGCAAAGTGAACAAGGTTATATTTGATATACAGGTTATTGATGTGGCCTTACTAGTGTTTATAGTGGCCCAGTATTTGATACTGTTGGTTGCTAAGATTAGTAACTTCAAACAGAATTCGAATAACAGAGACTAGTTGAAGGGGAAGTGGCGATGAGTGTTGGAAGTAGTTCCAAGATTGATATGATCATCATCACACCTCCTATACTTTGGGATTAGTGTGGAACCTAAATAAGTGTTATTTGGTGTTGAGCATAAATATGATTTGATCATGTTTATTGTCGGTTTTCATTTAAGTAAGAAATAAATTGTTGTTCTTTTACATGAATAAAACCTTATATGGTTACACCCAATGAAAATGGTTCATTGGATCTCGATCATAGTGATACAATATTCATAATATTGAAACCAAAAGATGCAAAGTTAATAATGATAGTGCAACTTATTTGTGGCACTGCCGTTTGGTCATATTGGTGTAAAGCGCATGAAGAAAACTCCATCTGATGGACTTTTGGAATCCTTGATTATGAATCATTTGATGCTTGAACCGTGCCTTTTGGGCAAGATGACTAAAACTCCGTTCTCGGAACAATGGAACAAACTCTGACTTATTGGAATAATACATACCGATGTATGCGATCCAATGAGTGTTGATGCTCTGGCAAATATCGTTATTTTCGACCTTCACAAGATGATTTGAGCAGATATGGGTATATCTACTTGATGAAACATAAGTCGAAAAGTTGAAAGGTTCAAAGAATTTCAGAGTGAAGTGGAAAATCATCGTAACAAGAAAATAAAGTTTTGCGATCTGGGGAGATGAATATTTTGATTCTGAGTTTGGTCTTTGAAAACAATGTGGAATAGTTTCACAGCTCCATACCGAACACCACGGTTATGGTGTGTCGACGTGTAACCTACTTTATTTGATATGTGCGATCTTGATGTATCTTACCGATTTACCACTATCGTTTTGGGGTTATGCATTAGAGAAGCTGCATTCACGTTTAATAGGGCACCATCTAAATCCGTTGAGATGACACCGTATGAACTATGGTTTAGGGTAAACCTAAAGCTGTCGTTTCTTAAAGTTTGGAGTTGTGATGCTTATGTGAAAAGTTTTCACATAAGCTCGAACCCTCGGAATCGTCTTCATAGAATACCCAAAAAAATGGGTACACCTTCTATCCAGATCCGAAGGCAAGTTTTTTGCTAAGATGGATCCTTTCTGAGAAGAAGTTTCTCTCGAAAGAAGTGAGTGGGAGGAAAGTAGAACTTGATAGGTAATTGCCTTCTCCTTATTGGAAAGTAGTTCATCAAAAAATCAGTTCGGTGATTCCTACACCAATTAGTGAGGAAGTTAATGATGATGATCATGAAACTTAGATCAAGTTGCTACCAAACCTCGTGGGTCTTCGGTAAGATCCGCCCGGTATGCGGTAATCCTATTCTAAAAGTCATGTTACTAGACCATGATGAACCTCGAACTATGAGGCGATGATGAGCCCGATTCCGAAATGGTTTGAGACCATGAAATTGAGATGGGATCCATGTGAGAACAAAGTATGGACTTTGGTTGACTTGCCCGATGGGCAAGCCATTGAGAATAAATGGATCTTCAAGAGGGGCGGACACGATGTAGTGTTACTATCTACAAAGCTCGACTTTCATAAAAGGTTTTGACAAGTTCAAGGTGTTGACTACAATGAGATTTTCTCAATTGGCGATGCTTAAGTCTGTCGAATCATGTTAGCAATTGCCAATTTATGAAATCGGCAAATGGATGTCAAAACTACATTCTTTAATGGATTTATTGAAGAGTTGTATATGATGCAACCAGGGTTTTGTCAATCCTAAAGGGCTAACAAAATGTGCAAGCTCGGATCCATCTATGGACTGGTGCAAGCATCTCGGAGTTGGAATAAGCCTTTGATAGTGTGATCAAAGCATATGGTTTTTCTAGACTTTTGGGCTTGTATTTACAAGAAAGTGAGTGGAACTCGCATTTCGATAAGTATATGGAATGACATATTGTTGATGAAATAATGGAATTATCCAAAGCATAAAGGGTATTTGAAAGGAGTTTTTCAAAGAAGGACCTCGGTGAAGCTGCTTAATATTGAGCATCAAGATCTATAGAGATAGATCAAAGGCGGCGATAAGTTTTTCAATGAATACATACCTTGACAAGATTTTGAAGTAGTTCAAAATGGAACAAAGAAAGAGTTCTTGCACGTGTTACAAGGTGTGAGATTGAGTAAGACTCAAAACCCGACCACGGCGGAAGATAGAAAAGAATGAAAGTCATTCCTATGCATCAGCCATAGGTTCTATAAAGTATGTCATCTTTGCAGATCTATTGCATACCACTAAGATTGGCAAGGGGTGCAATAGAGATCTGGAGTAGATCAATGGACAGCGGTCAAAATTATCCTTAGTAGAATAAGGATATGTTTTCGATTATGGAAGTGAAAAAGGTTAAATTAAAGGTTACGTCGATGCAAGTTTTAACACTAATCTAGATGACTGAGTCTCAATCTAGATACAATTGAAAGTGGGAGCAATTAGCTGAGTAGCTCCGTCGAGCATTGTGACATAGAAATTTGCAAAATACTACCCGAATGTGCGGGAACCGTTGACTAAAATTATCTCACAAGCAAAACATGATCACACCTTAGTACTCTTTGGGTGTTAATCACATAGCGATGTGAACTAGATTTGACTCTAGTAAACCCTTTGGGTGTTGGTCACATGGATGTGAACTATGGGTGTTAACCATTGATGTGAACTATTGATGTTAAATCACATGGCGATGTGAACTAGATTATTGACTCTAGTGCAAGTGGGGGTGAAGGAAATATGCCCTAGAGGCAATAATAAATTATTATTTATTTCCTTATATCATGATAAATGTTTATTATTCATGCTAGAATTGTATTAAGGAAACATAATACATTGTGAATACATAACCTCAGTGTCACTAGTATGCCTCTACTTGACTAGCTCGTTAATCAAAGATGGTTATGTTTCCTAACCATGAACAAGGTTGTTTTTGATTAACGGGATCACATCATTGGTTAATGATCTGATTGACATGACCCATTCCATTAGCATACACTTGATCGTATAGTTTGTTGCTATGCTTTTCTTCATGACTTATACATGTTCCTATGACTATGGATTATGCAACTCCGTTTGAGGAACACTTTGGGTGCTACCAAGCGTCCTGGCAACTGGGTGATTATAAAGGTACATTACAGGTGTCTCGAAGGTACATGTTGGGTTGGCATATTTAGATTAGGTTTGTCCTCCGATTGTGGGAGGTATTCTGGGCCCCTCGGTAATGCCATCACATAAGCCTTGCAAGCATTGCAACTAAATGTGTTAGTTGTGAGATGATGTATTACGGGCGAAAAAGACTTGCGAGGAGATTGAACTAGGTATTGGATACCGGCGATCGAATCTCGGGCAAATAAATACCAGACAAAGCTATGTTGTTATCGGTCACCGATAAAGATCTTGTAGAATATGTAGGAAATATGGGCATCAGGTCCGCTATTGGTTATTGACCGAGGGTTCGGTCATGTCTACATAGTTCTCGAACCCGTGGTCCCCCAACGTTTGATGGAGTTATTATGAGTTTATATGTATTGATGTACGAAGGGTTGAGTCCCGGATGAGATCGGGGACATGGGGAGTCTCGAAATGGTCGGAGTAAAGATCGATATATTGGAGACTATATTAGTTGGAAAGGTTCCGGTGATTTGGGTATTTTGGATCCGGGTATTCGGGATAATGGGCCTTGATGGGCTTTATGGGAAGGAAAAAGGCTGCTCCCCCCCCCTCTGTCCGGTGGACTAGGGAAAGGGGCCCCCTTTTCTCCTCCACTTCCTTCTCCCCCTCCCCACATGGAAGGATTCCGGGACTAGGAAAGAATCCTACTCCCGGTGGGGTAGGACTCCCCGGGCTAAACATAGGGCGGCCTCCTCCCTCCCTTGCTCCTTTATATCGGGGCAGGGGCACCCATGACACACAAGTTGATCTGGATCGTTCCTTAGCCGTGTGGGTGCCCCTTCCAAACTACACCGAATATACCGTTCGGGCTTGGGCCCCTGGGATGGAACATCATCCGTCCTGCCGCCGTGCTGTGAAACTCTCCCTCAACCTTTGGCTGGATCGGAGTTGAGGGCGTCATCGAGCTGAGCGTGTGCAGAACTTCAGGTGCCTCGTTCGGTCTTGGATCGGTTGGATGGGAAAAATCGACTACTTCCTCCGTTGCGTCACGCTTCCGTTGCTGGTCTCAATGCGTAACAACCTCTATTCGTTGCTATGCCATCACCATGATCTTGGTGATCGTGGAAATTTTTGAAATTACTCGTTCCCCAACAATGCCGGGTTATGGGCAGATGGGAATTTTTAATGTCGGTTGTAGATAACTTGACCGATCCGATTGCGCATCAACCGTGTTCCCGTATTCTTCGGGTCCGGAAGTGAACAGTTTTTGGGTTTTTGGCGTAAGTGGATTAGGATCCTTCTTGATCATTTAAGCTTCCGACCGTTCCTTTTCTCTCTTCGCCTTATTTGCGTTTTGTTACCCCATATAGTTTCCGCTGCAACCTCCCACTTTACCCCTTTTTCCATTTCTTTGCTATTTTGATACCCATGGTAATGGGTTGCTGAGTCTTTGGCTCCGTTACTACAAAACGTTGCGTTCAGGTTTATGTGATGATCATGACCCGGGAGGCGATGTTTGCTTGTCTTGGGTTCTTCTTCGCTTCTTCTTGATCGGGATAGGTTCCCTGGCAGCCTGGGCTAGCAGGGTGGATGTCGTTTGAGTTTCTTTTGTGTTTCATCCATAGTCGGAGGATGCTCTTATGTATGATGATTTGTATTGGTGTGGTTGTATGCCTTTGTTTATCCTCTCTATTATGTAATGTTGATGTAATGATATCCACCTTGCAAAAGTGTTTAATATCGATTCTATCCTTGGTGGGACCTTGGTCTCTTTAGGATAGTATCGCATATTTCCTTTTAAGGGACCGTAAAACCTCTCGAACAAGGCTCGCCCTATCAGGGTCATTTTAGATTTCTCCGGTGCTCAACCCAGCTCACAGGGGCTTCGCTGGTTCTCCCAGCCCTTAGCGATTTGGGCGTAAGGTACCAAAACATGGGGCCGGCAAAAACTATTGACCCAAGACGATTGAACCGATGCATATAATGCTATAAGTTGGGGTGCCACTTGTGAAAGTGTTGGACATCACACCACTTTTGGGGGTATTAAGCCCGATTTTGGCCGACCAAAGTTCGGGTGCAACATTCATGAAATGAACAATATATAGATAAATAAGGAGTGCAATAATAGGCAAAAGCTATGTATTTTTTTAAAAATCGCGAGCAAAAATGATCAAATAGTCGTAAGCAAGGGATGGGACTATTTAAATGTCCCCTCGAGAAAACTTGGATGGTATTAAAACAGGTATAATGCTCGTAGTGAGACCACCGGACACTCGGGTCTTTTTTCCTGGCTGTTGCATCGTGATTCGGCAATTCTAGTGCGGACGGACTTCTGAAGCAGTCCTGAAGAAAAAGAAGAAAAAAGAATGACACAATGGGGCCATGCGGTTGGCGCTCGGCGTCGGTGGTCGTGCCCCCTCCCCTTAGGTTTCTCCGTATTATATACAATTCCCTGTTTCCGAGGGTGGGGTTGGGGCTGGATTCCGTCTTTCGGATCATGCCGAGCAGTCTTGTTGTAGGTTACTCGAGGGCGCTTGATGGTGGCGACGTTTAATGGCGGACCGGGGAATTGTGAAGCTGCTTTGCACCTCCCCCGCGAAAAATGTCCTCCGTTCGGAAAGGGTTGGTGTTTCCATTGACCGTGATTACTCCTCAGGGCCGGCATCTTGAGCGGGCGTGTCGGCCCGTTGAACTTTCTCCGGTTGTCCAAGCGTGCGTGTTACCGCTCGGACGGGGTATTCAAATTAACTCTTTAACCCGGAAGTTATCCGGGGATCGAAGACCACGAGTGTAACGAGCCGCAATTGGCCTCTAACCTGGTATGGCGCCTTTAAAGTTCTTTGGGGTTTTAATCCTTGAGGTCTATGCCCATTTTGCCCTGTATCCCGATAAAGCAGGTTATGCTACCCGTCATCGGGGACTCTGTGAAATGAAATTGGATGATTGTCAAGAAACAATCGGCAATCCCCGTGGGGATGCTAGTGGGGTGGTCCCTTGATCAAATGTGATGGGCGGAGGACCATGGGTTGAACCGGGGCCCGGCTCCATATATCTCCCTAGTGCCTTGCTCCCCTTTTGGGTATGTGGGTTGCAATATCATTTCACCGTCCGCCTTATTGGGAAACCCTTCTCCTCTATTGCGGGGGGTCTTACTCGTCATCGCTATGCAGTCCCTTTGTTTTTTTGGTAACACTTGCCCTTGCGAACACCCAACAATCTGTTGGTGTGGTTGGTTTTTAGGCCCATGTATCGCGCGATGTATTCGGTCAAGTTGGCCGGGCCGGGATTTTTTTGAATGGCTTCTTCCGGCGGCGGGTTTAGACCTCGAATCCCATTCTTTTTCACATTATCACCGTTTCCGTTTATGTTATTTGGACCCATTCTTGTTTGGTATCCGAACTACCGGTGTTTGGAATTGTTGCCGGCTAGCCAACTGTCCCTCCCATGGGGTCATGGGTTGAGGCTGCCATGGTTTGGCTTTTTGTCCAGGTGCGGGTAGCCACTTTCGTCGCGGATGTTGTGTTTGAACTGCTGGCCTCGCATCCGGAACCAAAATCGTTTTCTTTTTGGAACCATCCTATGGGCGTTTTTTCTGAAAATGGTAATCATGGCTGGTTTGACATATTGGGAATTATAGAACCTTGGTCCTAAACCCATTGACTCTGGGCCAAGTGTTACCAACCGACGGTTTTGGGTAGGTATTTGTGAAGGAAAATGCCCTGAGGCTTAAATTATTTTTTTTTCCTTTTCATGATAAATGTTTATTATTATGCAAATTGTTTAAAAAACATAATACAGGAATTATAAAAGGAGTCACAGTTGCCTCTACTTGTGTTGTTAATAAAGATGGTTTGTTTCCTCCATGCAAGGTTTTGTTTGTTAACAATCACATCTTAGTTGAATGATTGTTGAATGATTCCGAGCTAAACTTTCGTTTAGAGTTAATGTTTTTATACCCATAATTTCCTTAACTAGAGAAGCAACTGTTTACGGGGAAACTTTGGGTATACCAAGCTCCGCGTATTGGGTATTAAAAAGTCTACATGTCTCAAAGGACGTTGGGTTGGCGTTTTGGGATTAGGTTTTGTTGATTGTCGGGAAGGATTCAGGCCCCGGTAATACACATCAATCCTTGAAATTGCAACTAAAGATTATTTGGATGTTATTGGACAGAAAAGGTTTCTTTCGGAAAACAGGTTTGGGAAAAGGGTCGAACCCGGGAAAGTAAATCCTGCAAGGGAAAATTTGACGGTTTGGGCCTAATCTTGGAAATAGGGGACCTTTCTCCCTTTTTTTTATTTTGAAGAAAGTTTCCAGGAGGCTTTAAAGTCCAATGGGGTCCGCAAAAGGAAAGGGGATAGAAAAGGTTTTGGATTTTTGAGGTGCGGGGTTGCCCCCCAATTTAGGCTAGGGCCAAAGGGAACTAAGATGTTTTGGGTTTGGCGGAATTTTTTTCCCCCTTTCGGGAGGAGGGGATCTTGGGAGGGTTCCCCCGGGGTTTGGGCCCTTATTGGGGAGGGGAAGGGGCTACCAGGGGTTCCCCCCCCTTTCGGTCTAGGGGGGGGCGGCCCTCTCCCTCCCCTTTTCCTTCCCCCCTTTTTCGTGGACTGGAAAGACTACTTCCAAAACTGGGGGGATCTCGGGCCGGTGGCCGCCCCTCCCTTTGCTCCTTTTTCACGGGGGGCCCCCCCCCGTTGGGCCCTACCATGGTTTCCCTTGCCGTGGGGTTTTTTACTTTCCCCGGTCTGGGGGTCTTGGAATTGCAGGTAAAACGTGGTTTTGGGCGGGTTGGCCTCCCCCGGCGCTTTGGGAAACCCGGGGACGCATTGTGGCTTTGAGAATGGACGGAGCTTTTTTTGGTGGTGGCGTGGGGTTTCACAATAACCATTGGTTTCGCCCTTTTTGAGGGTGGGCGGCCTTTTTCTTTTTTATCAAAAGGTTTGCTGCGTAGAAAATTTAAAACTGCCAAGGGTGGGTTCCCCGGTTTTGCGTGTGTATTGAAGGTAAACACAATATTGTGGATACAATTTTCATTATATCAGGAGATTTTTCCTTATTGTTTGATGAACGGACAATTTTAAGGGTGCTTCTCAAATGGCCCCGAGCCCGTTGAAAGGTTCGTCGGGCCCACTTTGTGAAACGGGTGTTGCCTTCCTTAAAGGGTTAAGGAGTTTTGACTTATCGGTTTTTGGGTAGTAAAGTTTTCCTCAAACCCGGAGCAGGGAGTAAAACTTGAACAACGTGATTAAATTTTCAGGGAGTTTGTGGATTGGTAACGGACCTAATTTTAAATTTAAAGGGGAGATAATATTTTTGAACAAATTTACGAAACTTTCCCCGAAAATTTTGGTTGTTTTTTTGTAGAAATGGCCGCTTGGGTTTTCTTTAATTTTAAGCTTTTAAGAAAGCAAAGTTGGGAGGAAAGATGGGCCTCGGGGAATTTATGCGCCGGTTTGGGTGGTGACAGGCCTCTGAGATTTGGCCCAAAAGAAGGTTTTGAGGGGGCCACAAATTTAGTTGATGTGATTTTACCTTAGCTCTTAACGCTTTTGAGGTTGGAGCATATAGATGTTCCAATTAAAATTTCAAAGAATGCTTGGAGTATGAAGTTCCAAAAGTTTATGTGCAAGAAGGGAATGTTCTTGGTAGCCTCTCAAAAGCGGGTTTCAACATTGAACACGGGAGAATCTTCGGATATTGGCAGCGAATTCTTAATCCGCCACCAAGACAAAGGTTCGGTGAAATAATATGAATTATAAAACATGGTTTACATTAAAACTTAAAATCAAAAGGAGATCAAGTGTTGATGGTCAATGACCACTAGTTTAAAAGAAAGGCAAAGGGGAGGGCTTAAAAGAAAGAAACAATTTATCAGAAAAACAAATCTGGATAAGCCTGCAAATGTTTCAAGAGTGGTCCTTTGGGGAATAAGTTTTGGGGAAAGAAGGTGGAAAGTGAACAAAGGATTGTGTAACTTGAGATTTCCTTCAAGGCTGCTAAAAATTTGTCTGGCTTGCTTAGCAACCGGCTCGGATTTGCGAAAGAAGGGGAGGTGCAGGGGAAAGCTTCCAAAGTCGATGTGGAAATGCCGCCCTTAAACCGGGTTTTAACCGGTTTTTTGGCGTTCATGAACAATATTGGATTTGTTTTCAGGGGTTATTATTTAAACAGAATTGGTTGAATATGAATAATATTTTTTATACCCTTGAAGATGGAAATAATTCGTGGTGAACACATATTCAAATGTTGAAACCAAAAATATTGATAAGTAGGAATTATTTTGGGGGTTTGGTCATTCGATTTTAAAGAAAAACTACAGGCTTTTGGGTTTGATTATAATATTGGCAGAAGTGCCTATGGGCAAATGCTAAAAAGCTCGGATAGGAAACAAAAAGGAAACATCAAGGTGTTGTGGTCAATAAGGAACCCAACTTATTTTTCAAGAGAGGCAAAGGGAAAAAGAAACTTCGAAACAGAAAAGTTCGAATTTCGGGAAGGAAAACATCGAATAAGAAAATAAAGTTTCTCTCTGAGGGGGAATTTTGAGCGATTTGGCAATTTGGCGGAATAGAAATGCCAGGAAACCAAGGAATGGTGTTACTTGTATTTTGGATTGGTCTCTAGAGCTCGATTTAGTACAGGGGTTATTTTGACGGGTTACTTTGGCCCTAAAATTTGAACGGCCAGAACTATGGTTTAGCGAAACCAAAGGGGGGGTTGCGATCTTTGTGGAAACTTCAATGATAAGCGAACCCAAATTCGAATTGTTTTAGGAACCCGGAAAATTGGGTAATTTTCCAAACCGGGCAAAACATTTTCTTGGATCCTTTTAGAAGGGTTTCTTAAAAAATATGGGGGGTAATTATAGGAATAAATCCTTTTAAATGTTTCACGAAATCATTTTAAATAACCGATTAGTAAAGTTGATAAAACATAAATTCAATAATTGTTTGAACCAAAAGAACAAAATGGATGGTGCAACCTATTGGGCATGCTTAATCATATCCCGAATTGAAAAGCATGGGAGGATTCCAAAATCTTGAAGGAAATTGGAGGGTCCTGTATGAAACAAATTGGACTTTGGAACTTGCCCATGGGCAAGATTGAAAAAAGGTTTTTAAGGAAACCGATTAATGAATTCTACAAACCGATTGTTGCAAAAGGTTTGAAAGTTCGGGGGATACGTAATTTCTCACCTCACAAGGTTGAATTTTAGCAATTGGATTTATTATGAAACAAAGGTTAAAACCATTTTGAAATTTCAAAAAATTTTAAGATGAAGGTTTTGGAAAATCAACGTTAAGAAATAATTTTGGTCTGAATCTGGGGAATAATTTGAAGGTTCCTTGGGTTTTGGTTTTAAACTTTTTAAAAAAAGGGGAATTTAGTTTCAATTTAATAGGGACACAATTATTGTTGGAAATGTTGAATTTCTGGATAGATGGATCTTGAATGTTTTTCTGGATTAACGCTTACATTTGGGGTAAGTCTTGAGGCGGCGCATTACTTTAAAAGACAACCTTAAAATTTTGAAAGGTTAAAATGGACACAAAGGTTTTTCGTTTCAAAAGTTGAGTCGATAAGGACCAACAAAGTGAAAAATGAAAATGTTCCCTTCTTAGATACCAAGAGCAATTGGTACCCAACTTTTCAATTCGGAAGGCCAAAAACATTCTTGGCTAAAAATCCTTCAAAAGGAAAGGTTTTTCGAAGGGTGAAAAGGAGGAAATGGACTGATGAAGTTTGACCGTCCATTTAAATGCAAACCGGATCGGTTTTTATTAACTACCGGTTGGTGAGAAAAAATGTGGGGATTCATGAACAGACAAGTGCTTGGGAACGAGTCGGAGAAAAATTTCCGACAGGTGTCAACCTATACTGAAGTCCTTTGTACAATCTGGTGAACCTTGGAAATAGAACAAAGGGACCAACCATAAAGGCTTAACCATTGGGAAATCCAAGTGGGAACATGAGAGAAAAAATAGGATTGAATTTGCGATTGACAAGCCTTTGAGAAAAATGATAAAAGACCCGGGTTGGGTATTACTTTGTTCTAAATTGACTTGTGCAAGGGGGAAAGGTTCCCAGGGAATAATAAAGATTTTTACCTTTTCATGTAAATGTTTAATTCATGTAGAATTGCGCATTAATTTGAAATTGAAAAAGGATGTAAATGCCTTCTTGATGTTTTAAAAAGATGGTTATGTTTCAACCGAAAAGGGTTTTTTTGATTAAAAGGTCAACAAGTTGAAGCTAGACAAATTCCTCACCATGGTCTTGCGTGATCGTAGGAAAATTTTTGAAATTACTCGTTCCCCAACAATTTGATGGCATGTAGATCATCACCGCGGGCCATGTGGATATGGAGGAGATAGTCCTCCATCCAGGACCGCAGGATCTCGTGGTACCATCGTATGATTCGATGTTTACGGGTTTGAAGCCCTCGGGATTTGATGATCCATTACTTCATCTGTGAAGCATAGTGGGTGTGTGGCGCCTCTGTATTGGGCTATATCACGACGTAGCTCATATGAGCTTTGTCTACTGTGGTCGGCTCGGCCGGGGTTACTGTATCCGTCGTGACGGTAATCATCCCGAGTCGTTGGGCGCCCATGCGATCTGTAGATCGATCTTGTATGCTTTGCCTTATCCTCCAATATATCTCGCAATTCCGGCGCGTTTTCCCGGGCCTTGGTACTTTTTGAGCGGCGTCGGGGCATGGCTTGAGCTGAGGGCCGAGAGGCTTCTCTGTCGCGGCCACGGGGTGGCCGGTCTGCCATGTCGTGCGCTGGTGACGTGGGTGCTTCCTCCTCTGATCGAGGCAACGGCCTGCGTTTGGGGTAGCTTTTGCAGGGGCGTTCGAGTTCATACTCTTCATCGCAAGGACTTCAGTCCATCCGTCATCCTAGCAGGTCTTGGTCAGCTCTAAGTTGTTGCTGCTTTTTCTTGAGGCTGCTTGCCGTGGCCATGAGCCTGCGTTTAGAACGCTCTTGTTCGACGGTGTCCTCACGCACGCCAATTAAATGCGTCGTCGAGGCTTGCCTCGCCTTCTTGGGGGGGCGATAATTATCGTCCTCTACCTCTCTTTCTGCCGCACTTTCGTGCGGACTTGCTTCTCCCTCCTCCTGCGCTGAGTCCAGCTGGAGGGGGTCGTCTTCGGCACTGTCCGGGGTATTATTGTCTCCCGTGCCGGAATCGCAGTTTTTACTGTGGCGGGATTTAGAGTGGCGCCCGTTGACGTCGGCGCTTGGGTTGTTTCTTGGAGGGGTCATCCTCCGCCGTTCCATCGCCATTCCCATCTTTTGGGATGTCCGCCATGTATATGTCATATGATGAGGTGGCCTTCCAGTGCCCCGTGGGCGCTAGCTCTTGATCGTCTCCGGTACCATCGTCCATACCGTCGATGTCTTCGGAGTCGAAGTCGAGCATGTCGGTTAAATCATCGACAGTGGCTACAAAGTTGGTGGTCCGAATCCCAACCTTCCTGACCATAGTTCGGCCAGGGCTCCCCTGACAAAGAGAGAGACTTTAATGAGTTCAGGATATCGCCAAACGGCGAGTGCTGAAAGATGTCCGTGGCGGTGAACTCCATAACCGGCGCCCAGTCGGATTCGACTGGTAGAGGCGCGGGAGGTTCGGAGTCCAGAAAGGAGTCCGGCACCTGGGAGTCACGAGCTTCGCAAAGGACAGGGATGGTGTTCGGCTCAATCGCCGTGGAGATTTAAGCCCCCGAGGCGGTGTCCAACCAACCGTCCTTGATCGGCGAAACCGGCTCCGGAATAAGGGTCGGAGCGGATCTTTGATGCGGCCTCGAGGCGCTGTTCGGGGCGAGCTAGATCGCACCCATCGAGACAAGGCGGCGCGCTCGGCTGTGGTTCGAATCCGTCGAAGATCAAATCTCCGCGGACATCGGCCGTACAGTTCAGGCTTCCAAATCTCACCTGATGGCCAGGGGCGTAGCTTTCAATCTGCTCCAGATGGCCTAGCGAATTGGCCCGCAGCGCAAAGCCACCGAATACGAAGATCTGTCCGAGAAGAAAAGTCTCACCCTGGACTGCGTCGTTGCCGATGATTGAAGGAGCCATCGGGCCTATAGGTGACGACAGAGGAACTCTCAATGAAAGCACCAATGTCGGTGTCAAAACCGGCGGATCTCGGTAGGGGTCCCGAATGTGTGTCTAGGCGGATGGTAACAGGAGACAAGGGACACGATGTTTTTACCCAGGTTCGGCCCTCTCGATGGAGGTAATACCCTACTCCTGCTTGATTAATCTTGATGATATGGGTAGTACAAGAGTAGATCTACCACGAGATCAAGGAGGCTAAACCCTAGAAGCTAGCCTATGGTATGATTGTTGTTCGCCCCATCTGGACTAAAACCCTTCGGTTTATATAGACACGAATAGGGTTAGGGTTACCGCAGTCGGTTACAATGGTTGGAAATCTACATATCTGTATCGCCAAGCTTGCCTTCCACGCCAAGGAAAGTCCTATCCGGACACGGGACGAAGTCTTCAATCTTGTATCTTCATAGTCCAGGAGTCCGGCCAACGGTGATAGTTCGGCTATCTGGACACCCCCTAATCCAGGACTCCCTCTGTCCCCTTCTGACTCGGCATCTTGAGCTGCAGATAAATATAACAGGGTCGTGCCATAAATTTGGCATAGGTCGGCCGCCCAAATAAAGCGTGGTATGGGCTCCGGATCTTCACCACCTCAAAAGTCAATGTTTCTGACCTGGAATCATGATCATCTCCAAAGGCCACCTCCAGAGCTATCTTGCCAACGGGATATGCTGACTTACCAGGTACCACACCATGGAATACCGTATTGGACGGTTTAAGATTCTTGTCTGTTAACCCCATACGGCGGAAGGTCTCATAGTATAAGATATTAATGCTGCATCCTCCATCCATGAGCACCTTGGTGAACTTATAACCCCCCACCTGAGGTGCCACCGCCAATGCTAGCTGACCCGGATTTTCAACCCGGGGAGGGTGATCCTCTCGGCTCCATATGATTGGCTGTTTGGACCAGCGTAAATAACGAGGCACGGCCGGTTCAACAGAATTCACTGCTCGCTTGTGAAGCTTCTGGTCTCGTTTATCCAAGCTAGTGGTGAATACATGATATTGCCCACTATTCAACTATTTTGGATTGCTCTTATAATCCGACTGCTGCTGCTGGATGTAACCACCCTGGCTACTCTGTCTATTTTGATTGTTATGTCCACCCTGATCTCCTTTGAAGCCTGAACCAGCATTTCCTCCATCGTGACCCGGCCCATGGAAACTGGATCCTGAGCCACTACCTGATCCATGATCATACCGGAAAGCATTAGAGTTTTTGAACTCCTGCATAATATAGCAATCCTTCCAAAGGTGAGTGGCTGGTGCCTCCTTCGTCCCGTGGTTTGGACAGGGCTGGTTTAGTAGATAAGTCAGGCGGTCCGGATTGGGGTTTGGAGCTCCCCCGCGATTCGGCGGTTTACCCTTCCGTCACTAACCCCTGTCCTGCGTGTTAGTATTAGCCACAAAGTCCATGCTGCCATCCGCTTTACGCTTGCCTCCGTTACCATGACCTGCTGTGTTGTGTTGGTGCCCCTTGGAGTTGCCGTTCTTCTTTCCCTTCCCTGTTTTGTCATCATCAGACTCGGGATCCTTGCTACCATCAGAATCAGCATACTTCACTAACGCAGTCATGAGGGTCCCCATATAGTTGCAATGGCGCTTCATCCGTCCCAATTTCAACTTCAGAGGATTAAATCGGCAGTTGCTTTCCAAAGTTATAACTGCGGAGTCGGATACGGTCCGAGGAGTGCAAAATTTCCGAGACTCAGCGTACCCAGCGGGTTGTTGACTCTCCTTCCTCCTGGACGCAGGCCGCTAAGTCCACTATCGACATGGGCTGTTTACATGTATCCTTAAAATTCTGGATAAACCGGGCTCGCAACTGGGCCCATGAACTAATAGAATTGGCTGGTAAGCTCTTTAACCAAATACGGGCTGTCCCTTCAAGCATCATGGTAAAATACTTTGCACATGCCGCTTCATCTACGTCAAGCATCTCCATGGCCATCTCATAGCTCTCTACCATGCTTCCGGAGACAAATCGGTCGTGTAATTTGGTACCTTGCGCAGGCCCTTGAAATCCTTGGGCAGGCGCACATTGCATAAAGCGGGGACAAGACAAGGCACTCCCAAAGAACTAGAAGTAACCCCCGGCTCAATTGAGGTGGTTGGACGAACCAGTGTAAGCTGACGAGCCTCATGCTGTGCTGCTAACTCGGCGTCCCTGCGCGCTCGGGCCCGGTCCACCACTACCTGAGCATCACCTGCCGGGTTATGGCCACGGGGCGCTTCACGGTTCCGTGCATTACTGGATACGGCCGGTTCATCCATCCGCCTGCTGTAACTCTGGCTTGGACGGGGGGTGGAATCAATTCGGTCACGGCTATATGAATATGCTTCCTGCTGAACCAAGGCTGTTCGAAGAAGTTCCTTGACCCAGCGCGTCTCCACCGCTTGCGGAGAATCACCTTCAATTGGGATGGCCTCCAGCTGTGAAGCGGCGGCGATAAGATTGTCCGTTGGATTGGAATAGTGACCTGGATGCGTCTGGACAAGCTGAGGTACGATGTTATTCTGTCGAGGCGGCTCCATCAGGCGAGGCTGAACCGGCGCACCCGTCCCAGGTGCCTCCGCCCGGTTTAGCCACGGCGGGTTGCTAGTCCCTGCTCCTGGGGTGTTAAAGAGGTTTCTGCCATCGAAGACCGTCGGCAGGCGAGACCGATGCTTCCTTTTCAGGACTTCATGCGATGCGTTCTGGTCCAGCATAAGCCTATAGGCCTGCGCGCCCAAAGCGGCCCGCTCTGCGGCCATCCTGTTGTTCTCGGCTGCTAAATCGGCCTTGGCCTGAGTGATCTATTCCCTCACTTTTGCAATCTCCGCATTGTGGGCGTCCTGATCCGCCGGGTTAGCTTCTGCCATGAGCACAGCCAACGCATCAAACAGATCAGATAAAACTTGAGCCGGCGGGCGCAAAGAGCCTCCTGCCCCGGCTGCTGCCGCCGCTGCTGATACGGAGAACATTGCTGCTACGGTCGAAGAGTGGATCGCCGCCTGTGTACCGGCCATGAATATCCCAACCCGGTTGGGCAGATCAGAGGGGTCCGGAATACTGTCGCCATCGGAACAGCCCCCAATCTGGTCGTCGTGTAGCTGATACAATGATTCGGTTTCTCCGGTCGAGGACTCGTCGCCGGAATAGATGATGGTCTCGCCACCAGATGTCGATCCACCTTCATACTCTCCTCCATGGATGACTCCCACGAAGGCACGCTTCACGACCGGTTTAACCTGGGCAAATCTCGCACGCTGAGCCGTT